>APFE030306167.1:157333-187421 GCA_000404065.3 Pinus taeda
GTTGGTGGTCATCCTTAAACCACTTCCTTTTTATACCAACATTTCAGAGAGCACATTCAGCCTTGTGCTGCCATGCATTTTTGCACATTTTGTATTACAACTCTTTTCTTGGACTCATACATAACCCTTTGGATTAAGGGGGGGAATGTTGGACACCTAACCCTAAATGGGTTAGTGTGGAAGCCGAATGGACAAAGCAGTCCAAGGGACCTTGGGATGTGAATCCCAATGGTCACCAAATGTACTATAAATGTATATCAATTTTTAATAAAATTGTATTTCATGCTTTATCTTTCCATTCTCTCTCGTTCACCATGTCTGTTTAACAATTCGGATCCAACTGTAAACTTTTTTTCATAAAATGAGCACATTTACTATAGTCTAAGATATGTCAGACAGCTTGGAAAATCTTTTGCCTTCACACATGAAAGAGGTTGACATCACATCAAGGACGTGGCAATCTGATATATATTTTGGATAATCAAAGATGAAGGGCATGGTTCTTTGGATTCGAACATTTTTGAGGCAAACCAAAGGTTGATAAACAGGGGTAGTTTCCTATGTTTTAGGGGAAATGGAGAAGATGTGACATTGAAGACCAGTATGGAGCTTTGAACATCCACCACAACCAAACTAAAAAGGGACCACATGTCAAAGAACGAGAATGATTGTAATTAAGGCTATTATTAGCATAATATAGAGTTGGATTCCTATTTCATTTAGATTTCTAGAAAGTATAGTTGCAGTTTATTACATTTAATAGGCAGTTAAAAGTTGAATAAGTGTCATTAGAAGTAGATTTTGAGTTCCCCTCATGCTTGAGGAGGAATCTCAGTCAGATAGAAGAGCTCTATATATAGGAGAAAGAGACATGTAATGACGGTTGGAAATTTATAAAAAAAAAAAGAGCTCTGATATTTGGCTTATGTAAAGACTCTGATTTTTTTGGTAATACAGTATTGGCTTGTGCTTCTCAAGAAGCATAGAGGGTTCAATGTATGAGTTTCTTTTGTTGTCTTTTCATGTTATCTACGGTGTTATGAGTATTTGATTACTTAGAAATCTCTTACAGTGTTCTAATTTCCTTCATATACTCATAAACTGCCTTCTATGTGTTTGGTGTACTCTACATATGTTGAAACCTGAATGCCTTGACTTTTATGCAAATCCAACCCTACTGTGAATACTAAATCACATATGACTCCATAAGTCCAATGGATACTTGTTAGTTTTATTTCCACCATCTTCATTTTTATTTGTTTCACAAGAGTTAGCCATCTTGATCATAATCAAAAGCCTTTAATCCTTTGAGAGAGCCCTCTCAGGCTAAGGAGGCTAAGCCTTAGCTAAAATATTGGTTTGAAACAGTTACTTGAAGTCTTCCTAGCCTGAAACCTTCCAGGGCCTAATTTTGAGCTAACATTTTGGTGTGTCTGCTGGGAGTCTGAAGATTATTCATTCCCGAAAACAAGAGACTGAACTTCTGAAGGTAGCAGGAGCTCAAAAGACTTTTTCGAGGCTGCATTCTACCTTGGTGACTCCATCCAATTTCAAATTTTAAAAGGTGGCTTCGAGAGGGAGATATACACGGAGCAATCCTGACCCAGATCCACCTACTCCTGTGGACACTCCAAACGCCATTTCAAGGAGCAGACAAAGATTTACTGAAACACCAGGTACTCCATGTTTTTCAAAATCTTTGTTCTCTGAATTTTCAAGAAGTCCTGAGGATAAAATTGTTGATGATAAGATTCATTAAGTGTTGTTGAGGTCTGAAAATGAAGAAGAGCTTATTGGAATTATTTTAGATTTACAAAAAAGAGGTATTGATACTTTGTCCTTAGTGTCACAAAAAGATAAGGAAGAATTTTGGGAGGTCGTTACTTCAGAATTGTTATTAGAAGAGGAAGATTTAAACAAACTCAAAGAGCTTGATCCTTTCGAAGTCTTACTCAAATCTAAAACTGGTCTACCCCTTCCAAATTGGAGTACATTTTTCAGTGGTTTACAAAGTCCAAATAGTCCTTTTCATATCAGCACTTTATCCTCTGCCTCTACTAGTCCTAGTAGTTCTCAGACACTAGGAAATCCACCTCATATCAGTTATGGTGGTACTGTTCCTACAGTACCTGTCATCAATGCTCCTCCATTCATTATGGTTGTACCTACTAGGTATGCTCCACTATCTCTCCCTACTATTTTACATGACCTTCCCAGCAAATATGCTGCTAGAATTCCAACATGCGGTGGAGATGAAGACATTACAACAGAAGAACATGTAGACAGATTCAATGATTTTGCTGACAGAGAGGAAGTCGATGATGAGGATGTGAAGCTAAGATTGTTTGCACAAACTTTCATTAGAGAGGTTAGAAAATGGTTTAAGGCTCTTAGAGCTGGAAGCATTCATAGTTGGGCAGAGTTTGAAGATAGTTTTCAAAGGAAATGGGGAAACATAACTAACCCTATCCAAGCTCTTACTGAGTACAACAATCTTAGAAGAGCTCCTGATGAAACTGTCCAAGACTTCCCCAAGAGGTTTAATAAAATATATAATTCCATCCCAACCCATTTGAAACCTCCTGGGGCCTTGGCACAACTAAGATATGCCGAAGCATTTGATTCTGATTCCTCCCTGTTACTCAGAGAAAGGGATTCTGCTACTCTTGCTGACATGCAAAATGATGCAATTAAAGTGGAAGTAAACATGATTGCTGCTAAGAAATCAAAGATGGCAAAGGCTAAACTGAAAGAAGAAGAGAAACCTTCTACATCAGCTCCAGAAGATAAGTTTGAAACAATGATGAAGACCATGGAAAATATGATGGATCGGTTGGATCTAGGGAATACCTCTACTCCTCCAATGCAACAAGAATCTTAGTTTAGGATTCCTCAGTTCAGAAGGCCTCAAAATCAGCAAAAGCCAAGAGAAAACAGAAATCAACAGCCAGATCCTCCAGTAAGACCTCCTTTCCAGCAAAATTTGGTGGATGAAGAAGATGAACATGAAATTCCTGAGGAGTCCATCCATTGTCTTGATGAAGAAGTGTCAGGGATTTTCTTGACTAAGGAATAACATGATGAGTCCAGTATGACCAAACCAGGAGATGAACCTTCAGACTTTTTAAAGGGCTATCAATATGCTATCTTTGAGATGCAAAAACAGTATAATCTCAAGAATAGAAACGTGCCCATTACAGCAAGCAAAGCACAACCCAAGAAGGATGCCTCAAAGGTGGTTGAAGATAATAAGGACAACTTAAAGGTTGCTGAAGGTAAGAATGATTCTCCACCTGACAGAAAGGATATTCAAGCTCCATCCCCTTCTAAAGAAATTGAGAAGACTGTTTCTTTTTGTAACCTTGAGAATGTGATTGCAAAAATCAAGATATCATTCCCCTTTAATATAATCCTCAAGGTACACAAATAAAGAAGTAATATTGTTGAAATGCTCAATTCACAACCAGGAGTAGCTGATATCCTAAATGTACAAGAAGGCAACCCTATTATTTACTTGGGTCCAAGGCTTGAAGATGAACATAATGAAGAGTTTCCTCCTTTCTACATAAGCATTAGCATTCATGATATGACCTTACATAATGCTATGTTGGACTCAGGGGCATCTCATAATCTTATGCCCAAGGTGATCATGGAAAGACTGGGATTAGAGGTAACTAGGCCATATAAGGATTTATTTTCCTTTGATTCAAAAAGAGTTCAATGCATTGGTTTGATTAAAGATGTTGTTGGGTCTCACACAAATTCCAACAAAAACAGTTGTCATGGACATTGTTGTGGCTGACATCCCACCTAACTTTGGGATGCTTCTTTCAAGATCGTGGGCAACAAAAATCAAGGGAACAATGCAGATGGACCTTACCTATGCTACTATCCTTGTTTTTGGTGAGAAAAGGAGGTTGTATCGGGAGACCAGAATGGATTATATGGTAAGCAGCAAAGATAAGCCTCAAAACTTTCCCATTTATTCATGTGACACTTGTCTCAGATCAGCCATCCTTTTCAATGAGTCATCTGAAGAAGAATCAGAGGATAAGTTTTCAAAAAACCAGTGCCAAGGAGATCAGCAAAAAGATGAAAATGAGACAACAGTTTGGTGGTCATTATATTTTGATGGATCAGCAGGAAGAGAGGGGGCATGAGCTGGAATTTGGATCACAATTCCTGATAAAGAAAGCAAGTTTCTCTCCTACAAACTAAATTTTGATTGCACTAACAATATGGCCGAGTATGAATCTCTGATTTTGGGTTTAGAAGCTTTGTTAAAGTTGAAAGCTAGAAACATTGTTGTTTGTGGAGATTCTGAATTGGTAATAAAACAAGTGGAAGGTGCTTACCAAACTAAGGATGTAAGGATGAGGGGATATAGGAACTTAGTGTTGGAGATGTTGGAAAAGTTTCAGGCTCGTACTTTTAGTATCAAAACCAGAGACCAAAACTCTATTGTAGACTCTCTTGCTGTTTCTGCCAACCGTTTTATTATTCTTATACACCCTTCTAAAAAATATGAGGTGGAGGTTCATCACAGACCAATCATACCAGATAATATCATTAATTGGTAGCTATTTGAGGATGATCGGCACGTGAGGAATTTCATTGAGTTAAAGGAAGAATTTCAGAGCACTCAAATGGATCAGCAAAATATGTTTATGGAATCAAAAGAGAAGTCTGAAGTCATACAATTAAAAAACAACTTAATTCCAAAAGGTCTTATTCCCCTTGAGAAATTGTTTGATCAAAATGATGTATTCAAAGCCCCAAAATTACAAGCTGATGAGGAAGAGGTTGAAAACTGCAATTTAGGAGATTCAGTGGTACCTAAGATGGTCAAGATTTTGAAATTTCTTTCAGCTGATATGAAGACTAAATATGTTGAGATGATGAAAAGGTTCATTGATGTCTTTGCTTGGAGCTATGTTGACTTGAAACAATATGATTCCTCAATTATACAACATACCATTCCTATTAAGGATAATGAAAAACCTTTCAAGCAGAAGTTAAGAAGAATTAATCCTCTTCTTATGCCATTGATTGAAAAGGAAGTGAAAAAAATTTTTTGATGCTAAGATTATTGTTCCAATCAGATTCTCAAATTGGCTTGCTAATTTGGTCCCAGTCAGGAAAAAGAATGGAGAAATCAAGATTTGTATAGACTTCAGAAATCTGAATAAAGCTTCATTAAAAGATAATTATCCTCTTTCCAAGATGGATCTGATCCTGCAAAATATTGTTGGCTCATAAAGGGTGTCTATGCTTGATGGTTTCTCAGGGTACAATCAGATTCTTGTTCATCCAGATGATCAAGAGAAAACAACCTTCACAATGCCATGGGGAACATTCATGTACGCCAAGATGCCTTTTGGTCTCATGAATGCAGGAGCCACTTTCCAGAGAGCAATGAATATTGCTTTTGCTAAAGAAAAGGACAAATTAGTGGTGGTTTATCTTGATGACATCATAGTTTTTTCAAAGAGAGAAGAAGATCATTTGAAGCACCTTGAAAGAGTTCTACTGAAATGTAGAAGGTTTGGTATTTCTCTTAATCCAACAAAAAGTGTTTTTTCTTTAACCTCTGGCAAACTTCTTGGTCATATTATTTTTGAAGAAGGAATTAGGATTGATCCTAATAGAGTTAGTGCAATTCAAATATTAGAGCTACCAAGAAGTAGGAAATAGATTCAATCCTTCCTTGGGAAAGTTAACTTTGTTAGATGATTCATTCCTAACTTTGGTGAAGTGGTCAAGAGCATAACAAAGATGTTGAAAAAAGGAGTGGATTTCAAGTGGACATATGAAGCAAAGAAATTATTTGAGGAGATCAAGAAGGCACTCACACAAGCACCAGTACTTATCAACCTAGATTTTACCAAGGAATTCCTTATGTTTACATTTGCTTCTGAGGATACAATCGCTAGAGTTCTGCTGCAAAAGGGAAGTCAAGGTACTGAGCAACCTATTTCTTTCTTTAGCAAGACATTAGCAAATGATGAATTGAAATATAATATCCTAGAGAAGCAAGCCTATGCCTTGGTAAAAGCAATAAAGGATTTCAGAATCTATGTTTTGCATTCTCACATTGTTGCCTATGTTCCAAATGCTGTTATAAAGGATATCCTAACACAGGCTGACCATGATGGAAAAAGGGGCAACTGGATAGCAAAATTGTTAGATTATGACATTGAGATTAAACCCACGAAGTTGGTAAAGGGTCAAGGCTTAGCCAAGCTGCTGACATAATCAAATTTGGACTGTCTTGATATTAACTTAAGTATAGAGATCTGAGAAATTTCTGAAAATGAAGAGGAATTGGTCCAAATAAATGAAAAATTCTTGCTTTCAGAATGGTACAAGGATGTAACATTTGTTTTGCAGCATAATAAATCCCCTGTTAATCTTTCAAAATCCAAAGCTCGGTTTTTCAAGCTAAAATATTTAATATATTTTGTGTATGACCAAATTTTTTTTTGGAAAGATGCAGGAGGGATATTGTTAAATTATCTCATTGAAGAAGAAGCTGATAAAGTAATTGATGAATTCCATAAGGGGGATTGTGGAGGACATCACTATTGGAAAGCTACTGCAAACAAGATCTTGAGGGTTGGCTATTTTTGGCTAACTATGTTTAGAGATATCTATAAAAAGATAGCTACATGTCATGAATGTCAATTGTTTGAAGGAAAGAGGAAGCTTGTGCCACTGCCTTTGGTTCCTATATATGTTGAAGTGCCCTTCCAACAATGGGGATTAGATTTTATAGGGGAAATCCATCCTCCTTCATCAAGTCAACATCGTTGGAATCTCACATCCACTGATTACTTTACCAAATGGATAGAATCAGTCCCAACAAGGCAAGCAAATGATTTAGTGATTATCTCTTTCTTAGAAAATAATATATTATCAAGATTTGGTTGTCCAATGAAGATTATAACTGACAATGCTCAAGATTTTAAGTCCAAAAAGATGATTAATTTTTTCCATCAGTATCACATATCTCTTGGGCATTCTACTGCTTATTATCCACAAGGAAATGGCCTTGTTGAATCATCAAACAAATGCCTTGTGAGGATCATCAAGAAGCTGCTGCTAGAAAATAAGAAAGCTTGGCATTTGAAATTGAAATATGCTTTATGGGCTGACTGGATTTGTACAAAGCGATCCATTGGAACATCGCCATATGAGTTAGTATAGGATGTTGAAGCCATATTTCCAACATGCCTTGGAGTGCCTGTGATGAAGCTGATTCAAGGATTAGAGGAAGAACCAAATGTTGTACAAAGAAGAATCAATCAGTTGATAGCCTTGCAGGAGAAAAGAAATGAGGTGTTTGACAGTCATCAATAAAGTCAGAACATAATCAAGAGAACATTTGATAAAAAAATCAAAGAAGTTACCTTTCAAATCCATGATAGAGTGTTGAAATGGGAAGCTAGAATTGAAGAAAAAGGTAAGCATGGTAAATTTGAAAATTTGTGGAAAGGGCCATATCAAATTTCTGCTTTTCATGGAAATAACACTTACATTCTGCAAGAGATTGATGGAAAACCATATGCTGGAAGACCTGTCAATGGCAGGTTCCTAAAGCATTATTATTGATCAAAATTATTCCAGTTTCTCAAAACATTGTATATACCTGTTTTATCAACTTTTCTTTTGTTGCAAATAATGACAAGTTGAACAGAAAGCTTAAGACCGAGGTGAAGGCCCAAGAAGCTGGAAAAGGATGCTCGTCAGAAAAATATGTTTATCATAAAATGGATAAAGCACTGGACCTGCGATTTCTTAGTGTACTACAAGAGCACACTATCCCAAGTGGAGCCACTGTTATGACTTAAGAATTCTAATACCAAAATGTCTCACATTAGTTTGATGGTAAAAGTCAGTGCTAGTCTAAGTTTGACTTTTGCTTGCCTTAGAGTCTAAGTCTTAGGACTCTTGAGTCAAATATGCATTCTCATTCATCACTGGTCATTCTCATTCATCACCGGTCTCATAGCCATGTGTCAGATTTGTTTAAAAGTCACTGTGTGCCACAAAGACCTTTAGGTGATTTTGTAGCGCATGTAACCATTTTGAAGTATTTTCGCAGTGCAACAGGTTTTAGGTGATTTCGCAGCACGATATGTTTTAGGTGATTTTGTAGCGCATAATTCAAAATTTACACTGACTGCGCTACGAAATTGGAGATTCATGCATTCCACAGCGAATATTTCCTAACTGTCAAATCTGTCAAGTTAAGATATAGCTGCGTCATTCATTGTCAGTTTATGCACTCCACATATCATGTCCAACCACTTATCTCCATCATTACAGCCGTTAGGTACATTGATACACACGGATTGCAAGTTCCAAGAAAAGCTAGGTATGCACAGTCTTAATGATGATTGTATTCGTTGCATGAGAAACAAGTCTGCAAGATTTCAATTTGAAAACATTGTTATCAAGTGAGGCAACTATAAAGTGAGGCAGTCATTCAAGCGAGGCAGATATTGGAGTTTGAGCAGCACTAGCATTTCCAACCTCCATTGCACTGAACCTTCATGGAGGGATCGGCAAAAAGAAAAGATCACAGATCAGGCAAATGTTTGAGAAACGAGCCTAAAGGTTTAGACATAACCTTGAAGAACAGAGAAGTCGAGCATGCATTCAAACAAGCTGGATGTTGGAAGTTTTGCAAGAAACTCCAGGGATGTCATGCACAAGTTACCAAGGAATTTTCCCTAAATTTCACAAGACTAAACTCAAAGGTTGGTATGCTAGAATTGCAAGTCTCACCAGACATGATATCCATAGTTACAGAGATTCCAAGGGGGCAAGAAAGTTGGTTTAAGAATTTCAAATTGATATGAACCCATGCAAAGAGTTTCTAAAGCAGGAATTCATTAACTTAGATTTAAACAAGTCTGTTCCTAGAAGTTATGTCAAAGAGTCATATGCCAATCTACTTACTTGTATACAGAAGTACCTTACCTGTGAAGGGAGATATAATAAGGTGTATTCATACCATTTAAACTTCTGTTACATTTCACGCGAAAGGCATCTATTGATATACCTTTTACTTATTCCGTATCTTAATTAAAATGTGTGATAAGGTGAAGCTAAATAAAGAAACCTGTGAGACTTCATTGTTCCACCATGGCTTGGTTAAGTTGATAGTTCTGCATGAACTCCAGAGGGTAGGTAGGGACTGGCACACACTCCTATTCATGTCTGGTTTAAAGAACGAGACTGGTCTCAGCCCTCAAGATGCAAAAGATCTTCCAAAAACAACTGGTCATCAGACAGAAACAAGATCCAAGAGGTTTTCAAAGTTGAAGGCAAGGAAACAAGTAAGAGAATCCACCAAGCCACTGACTATTCAGGATACACCCCAGCAGTCTCTTCAATAGAAAACTCAGGTTAAAGAAAGTGCACATGAATCAAGCACAGGTGAATGAGTTAAAAGAAGAAGGACTAGGAGCCAGGTAGCTAAGGAAAAGGGTAAGTCAGTGACTATTGAAGAAAACCCTGTTTCAAAGGGAGACTTAAATGACTTATTGCAAGCCATTGACATTGAAGGGTCTCCACTAATGCAAGCAAATTTGATAGAGTCGGGAAAAGACAAGGCTAAGAGAGTCAAATCCTCAAAGAAGCTAAAGTTTGATGATCAAGTTGATTAATTTGTATTTAAGCCCAGGAGACCCATAACGAGGAAGTTTAAACAAATACAAGAGGTACTGCCAAGAGCTGATGAAACAGGGGAGGTGACACGACCTCATGAAAGAAAGGATAAAGGAAAAACAGTTGCCATTCAAGAAGAAGATAGTGTGGAAGACTTGAAAAAGAGATTGGAATTGGCCAACTTTGAAATTGCTAGACCGAAGAAAGCTGCCAGGAAATTTGCAGTTAAGGAGGCTTATTTTAACCAAATGCAAGCTCGGTGGGAGGACCAAACATTTCAAATTCCGGAGGTGGTTGATTTTAGTGTTCAATTCTATAGCTAGACTGTTCCTGCAATAAAGGAAGCTCAATTTATCAGAAAGGTCAATACAAACCTCAGATCTGGGATCAAGGTCATGAAGAAACAAATTGAAGACTTAAAGATACAGTTAAGCCAGCTAAAAGAATCTCCTTAAAGAAATCTCAAGTAAGGCTATGTTTCAAATTTTGACGGTTTTTCTTGGTATAATCTTTCTTGAAGAATCATACATTTCCATTCAGTTTTGAAAGGCCTTGGAGCAATTGAAAGAATATTTAAATAGCAAAAGGCTCAAAACAACAAAATTTTGGTTGAGCTAGTCTGAGAAAACTGTGTTTTTTGGAATAACACAGCAGTTTTGTGGCGCACTACGAAGCTGTTGAAGCTACACAATCTAATCTCAGTCAACAGATTTTGAAATAAAAGCGGAAATTTTCAACAGGGAGTATCTTCAAGGGATCATCTAAAGCTATCAACTTTTAACAAGGTCAAGATAGGTGGAGGAAACATGTATTGGAAACCAACTCTAAACTTTTTGTCATAAAGTGAGCAAATTTACTACAATCCAAGATATGTCAGACAGCTTGGAAAAGCTTTTGAATTCACACATGAAAGAGGTTTACAGCACATCAAGGACGTGGCAATCTGATATATATTTTGGATAATCAAAGATGAAGGGCATGGTTCTTTGGATTCGAACATTTTTTAGGCAAACCAAAGGCCGATAAACAGGGGTAGTTTCCTATGTTTCAGGGGAAATGGAGAAGATGTGACATTGAAGACCTGTATGGAGCTTTGAACATCTACCACAGCCAAACTAAAAAGGGACCACATGTCAAAGAACAAGAATGATTGTAATTAAGGCTATTATTAGCATAATATGGAGTTGGACTCCTATTTGATTTAGATTTCTAGAAAGTCTAGTTACAGTTTATTACATTTAATAGGCAGTTAAAAGTTAAATAGGTGTCATTATAAGTAGATTTCGAGTTCCCCTCATGCTTGAGGAGGAATCTCAGTCAGATAGAAGAGCTCTATATATAGGAGAAAGAGAAATGTAATAACGGTTGGAAATTTATAAAAAAAAAGAGCTCTAATATTTGGCTTATGTAAAGACTCTGTTTTTTTTGGTAACACAGTACTGGCTTGTAATTCTCAAAAATCATAGAGGGTTCAATGTATGAGTTTCTTTTGTTGTCTTTTCATGTTATCTACAGTGTTATGAGTATTTGATTACTTATAAATCGCTTACAGTGTTCTAATTTCCTTCATATACTCATAAACTACCTTCTATATGTTTGGTGTACTCTACATATGTTGAAACCTGAATGCCTTGACTTTTATGCAAAGCCAACCCTGCTGTGAATACTAAATCACATATGACTCCATAAGCCCAATGGATACTTGTTATTTTTATTTCCACCATCTTCATTTTTATTTGTTTCACAAGAGTTAGCCATCTTGATCATAATCAAAAACCTTTAATCCTTTGAGAGAGCCCTCTCAGGCTAAGGAGGCTAAGCCTTAGCTAAAAGATTGGTTTGAAACAGTTACTTGAAGTCTTCCTGGTCTACAACCTTCCAAGGCTTGATTTTGAGCTGATTTTGAGCTAACAGAACCAAATGTGTTTTGGCATAGAACACAACACTATGTAGAATTTCCCTACAAAGATATGCATGAAGGGAAACCCTGAAAGAGCAAAGAAATCCCTATGAACAAAGAACATAGAGATCTCTGTCAAAAAGAGATAGAAATCCTCCTGGAAAGAAGATTGATTAGAGAATCCAGCAACCCTTGGAACTGCTATGGTTTTTATGTTAATAAACATTCAGAATAGTTAGGAGGTATCCCAAGACTGGTCATAAACTATAAACCTTTGAATACTTTCCTCTCAGATGATACTTACCCCATTCCTCACAAAGGAAATCTTTTAGCAAGAATAGCAGGGGCTAAATTATTTTCTAAATTTGATATGAAATCAGGATTTTGGCAGGTGGCAATTAATGAAGATGATAAGTTTAAAATTGCTTTCAGTGTCCCAGCAGGACACTATCATTGGAACGTCATGTTTTTCGAGCTAAAGCATCTCCCCTCCAAATTCTAGAAGGTTGTGGATAATATTTTCAAGCCATATTTTGATTTGTTACTAGTATACATTGATGATATACTTATATTTTCTAAAAACGTCCATGATCACTTTAAACATATCCAAAAAATTTGTACAACTTGTCAAAAACAATGGATTGGTTCTTAGCAAGAAAAAGATTGAATTATTTCAGACAAGTATCAAGTTTCTTGGTCATAAAATTAAAAACGGGAAGATCACTCTGCAAAAGCATGCTTGGGAATTTGGTGAGAAATTTCCAAATATTATCACTAACAAAACTCAATTATAGAGATTCTTGGGATGTTTAAACTATGTAAGTAGCTTTTACAAAGACTGTGCTAAAGATATATTATTATTCAATAGAAGACTGCAAAAAAATCTAGAACCTTGGTCTAAATCCCACACTGAAGCTATCAGAAGAATTAAAATGAAGGTAAAAACTCTTCCTATTCTTCATATTGCTGATGAAGATTCTTTCAAAATTGTTGAAACAGATGCCAGCAATGAAGAGTGGGGAGGAATTTTGAAGCAAAAGAAAGAAGGAAAAGAACAAATAGTTCAGTTTGTCTCAATGACTTGGAGCCCACCTGAGAAAAACTATTCTACTACAAAAAAAGAGGTCAAAGCATCATGGAACTACATTGATAATTTGATATTCACCTGATACACAAAAAGTTTCTCTTAAGAACAAATGCCTCTGCACTAAAGAAAGTCCTTAGTAAATCTATAAAGAAATCAGGAGAAGCTAAGTTCACAAGGTGGTAGGCTCTATTTGCAAATTTCGACTTTGAAGTCGAACATATCAAAGGCGAAAAGAATTGTATGTCTGACTTCCTAAGCATAGAATATTTAAATCAGAAAGACATTGCCATCGTGATAGTAACAGAATGGGACACTTCCCAACATACAAAGAGTCTAAGAAATATTTCTGAAACACAGAACTGGGAAGAATATTATTCCAAATGGAAACCAACATGGCAGCTAAAAAACACAAATGTGCTCGATGAAAATTTGTAACCTCAATCAGATATTCAACACTTAGTACTTGAAAGGAAAGTATACCCCAAATGTAGCAAATGGATACACGACATGGTGTATCAGAGGAGTATGATGGCTGCATATTTGGCTAAAGAATCCCTAAGCCAAAATTTTAGAGATATCAATGTGATCTGGATAGAAGGAAGAAACCAAAGGAGAATCTTCCACAAATATCTTGCCATAAATCAGACCAGATGGTTGGGATGGTATGACATGCTAGAAATGTGTCCACAAGGTAATCCAAGTATTATCTTCCCGAATACCATTTACAACTTTTCTAACTACAAAAAATTGTGGTGGGACATCATGAATGTAGATGGAAAAAATGAAACTCACTACACAAAAGTAAACTTTGGGGCCACAAGGACTACACAAAGACAATGGCAAGGTGAATGGCTTCAACAATGGTGAAACGATTTTGGCCTCAACAAGACTCTTATGGATCCTCTTTTCTTCCAGCATGAATTTCAATATGAATGTGACACTTGTGGATTTTTAATTGAATGCTGGAATTCTCCATGTAAAACTACTGGAGATGTCAATAATTATTAAGACAGTCAAATTCTTGGTTATTTTATGAAAAGACACCATGAATGTTTAGTCATGACTAAGATTAAATGCCAAATCATCTTAAGAAAGCCTATGATTGTAGGAAGAATTTATACAAAGGCTTGGGACTCTTCTAGATATTCTCAAATAAGATTTCTAGGGCCCACACCCTTGGGGGACTAATGGTTCTCATGGGCTTGTCCTTAAAGCTTCCACTGTGTAATAATGATGTCTAGTCACAAGACTGAATGTGACCATTTTTCTTGTGGGATTTTTTGTTTAAAGGCATCCACTATGTAAAATTTATTTACAGTACAATGTTTTTTGTGGGATTTGTTCAAATCTTCCACAGTGTAACTTAGTATGAACATTCTTCAGTCATGAGACTTAGAGCACTTCTCCGACTTTTGGTGAGCTTTGAGGCACATCTCTTTGACTGATGAAAGATAATATTGAATCTATCTGCTTGAGTGTCAGATGTTTGTCCCCTCATTTTCCTATATAAGGAAGGAGTAAGGCTCATTATGGGCATTCGGGTGTGAGTGTGATTTTGGTTATGTGTTTGAGCTTTTGAGTCCAAGGAGGAAGTTCTTGCTTCCATCTCTTTAGAGTCAGATCTGAGAAGCATGTGCATTAGAGTGAGAGCTCTGGTGAGAACCTAAAGTGGTCAGATTCTTAGGTTTTTGAAGTCTGTATGTTTTCGTAAAAATTCAAGATCTAAGACAGATTCTGTGAAAGGCCTGGAAGCCTTCAGATAACTTCTTACTTGACAAATCACAACATCTGATAAATTCCTAAACAGTTTATCTCTGGAAAGAAGCTTCAGAATTTATGTCTGAAATTGTAAAGAAACTTCTACATAAATATATGAGCATCCATTTTTTGAGCATGATACATTCTGCTTGAGTACATTTTTTTTTTTCTGCATGTGTTTAAACTCTCTATTGAGGTAGTATCTATGAGACAAGAGGTTCGCTTAAGGTTCACTGAGGTTTGAGGAACACCAGTTTGTTAAAGGTAGGAGGCCATGTGTCAGATGCTAGAGTGTGAAATTCCAAAGGTTCATGTACATGTTCATGTATTGATCACAGAGAAGAGACTCAACGAAAGCAAGCTTCGCGTCTGAAGCCCCTACAGAAAATTTTGGTATTGGAGCCAGTAATGTTTGGTTAATTATGGTTTGCACTCAAAATCTATAAGTCTCTAAAATGGATAATTCTAGAAGATCAGTCTCTTTCATAGATCTTGAAGTTGAAGAACAAGTTGAAGAAAACCCATTAAGAGATAGTTTTTCTTCATCATCTAAAAGGGTTATAAATTCTACAAAACTTGAATATTTTGAAATTCAGCCTATGCCTAAGTGGTGTCTGCCTAGTATCTCCTCGTCAGAAGTATATGCTGACTTATCTATGTTCCATCTTAAAGTTGTAACTAGACTATCTATCAACGAAAGTATTAATCAAATACAAGAGAACTCAGATTTTGTACAAACACTTTCTCTTCTTAACACTAGGAAACTTCAGGCTGAAGCCAAAAGACTAGGAACCAAATATTTGCATCTGGGGTGCATAAGGGTATGGATCAATCCCTTAGTCCATAGAGGACTGAATACTTTTGTTCTCGTCACAGTTATAGATCTGACACATAACAAGTATTCAAATTCATTGATAGGAGGAATGATTGCTCCATTATCAAATGGACCAGTATACTTTGATTGTTATCCCAACCTTTCTATATATACATTTGATGAGCACATGAAGGATATTTTACAACTACAGATTCAAACAACAGGGTTTGATATGAAGAAAAAGAGAAATAATATTGCCATTCAAACTCATGGTTGTTTTAGACACACAAATACCCTCTATCCTACAGTTCTCCATGCTTCCAGCAAAGAATCCATATCTAGTGTGGTTTCTAACAGATACCCAGAATCAAAAGATAGAAAATTAGATTATTAAATGTGAGGACCTAAGTTTCGCAGAACATTGGGTTGTCAATAAATCAAAACCTCCAACATTGCAAAATATTACTTTTGCTGATATATAAGAAGGACCATCATCTGTTGTAGTATCCTTTCCTATAAGATCTACAATAGATCGGAGAAGAATTGATTTAGCTTGCAAAGCATTATACATATATATTGATCCACAAGTAGTAGATACTGCCAGTGCTTTTACACCATCTATAAATTGCCCTCATATAGATCTATTTGAATATGCCGAGATTGTAAATTTTTCATCCCTACAAGTCATTTGCCCAAGCTGCAATCAAAACATAAATGTCAGTAGCCTTGGTGATTCTGTCATACATCAGAACCACCATCCAAGGATAGGAGTATCTCCTCCTACAACTTTTGTCACTCCGTGTTCAAATCCTAAGTGTTATGAAATACCTTTCCCCCATCATACTGCCCATGTATTAATAATACATGAGCTTCCATCTTTGGAAAGTGAAGATCCCCACCTCAAAGACATGTTTAGCAAAATGTGTCCTACTGGTATGCCTCACTATGGTCTAGGATATCTGGAACAACTTGATGAAATAATCCCTCAATCTAGATTTGACAACTTTGTGCCTTCTAATTGTAAGAAGTCGTCAAAACCAAAAATGCACAAGTTCTTTTTAGTTATGGAAGGATGTAGGAAGCATACAGTTGATCATCAATGGATGAAAAATATGCTTAATTGGGATTTATACACTCATCATAAGGCTGAAAGTTTTGACCTTACCACTCCATACCCATAAAAAAAATCAGATTATCCCATGAATGGAAAACATACATGCAAAAGAACAATGTTTGTTTGTATTTTTATGAATGGAAGAGGAAGCAAGAAAATGTAGATGTACAAATGGCAGACGTTGAATCATCCTCAACAAAACATTCCTGGACTGCCATTGATGGTAGTAAAATTGAAACTCCTACCACCTTCCCTCCTTACAAAGGCATTGTATTAGGAGAAGCATATAACAGTGCTAGAGCCATTTCGCTAGTCATAAAAGATGACAGTGCCCTTGGCATTAATGGTAGCATACAGAAAGCCAGTGAATAGATAAACTGGACAAATACAACAGTTAAAGGGCTAGAAATGAATTATGCAAAGTCTATTGAAGTTAAAAAAGGTTTTGACAAAATACAAGTCCCTGTAAATAGTATTAACAGAACTTTGAATGATGTGAACTATTCCACTATTGTATTGAAAGTTTTTGTTAAAGAATCCTTAACAAGGATAGAAGATGTTGAAAGGAAAGTAGATATGGGAAAACAATCTACTCAGGAATCTATTGAAGAAATATCTGAAAATTTTGATAAACTTCATATAGCCCCCAAAGACAAATCGATTCCTTTTTTCTCTATTCAAGAGATCTATAAATATTCAACATCTGTTAAGCCTATTGATATATTTCCTTCTCTCTTCCCTAAAGAAATGGCCAAAGAAAAATCTGAGCCAATGACTATCTCCTCACTGTTTAAAGAAGTAGAGCAACCTGAAAGCTCAGAACCACATTTTTTCCCTATCTATGAGCCTCTCCAAAGTAAATATACCAAGTATCCAACACCTAACCTGAGTGGAAAAGGGAAACTTCCAGAAACACATAACTTCCATCTTGAATCACATAGAGAATGGAATATTGACAATCTTAGTGTTGCTCAGATTCGATAAATGATAGATCTTATGTTTACAGAATACAAGCTCATGTGCCTAACGGGAAAAAATGAAATAGAAGCTTGTAAATCTATTGTTCAGTGCTTTACTAGAACTTTTTTGAGATGGTGGTAAACAGAGTCATCACCAACAATAGTGGAAAAAATGGAAAATGAAATCTTGAAAGATGAAGATGGAGATATCATTCATAATTCTGATGGAGATCCACAAAGAAATATGACTGGGGCACTAACTTAATTCATTTTATAACATTGGTGTGGGGGAGAACTTGAACTTGCCAATAAGATTGAAATAATTCTCATGAACTTGAACTTGCCAATAAGATTGAGATAATTCTCATGAACTTGAACTTGCCTCTAAAACTGAACCAAAGGAATTATTCATCGATGCCTCATTTGAAAGAAATACAAGATCTTTCCAAAGAAGCCAAGACCAGAGCCCTCACATTAGGAGAATTCAGCCAAGAGATCAATCATCTCAAAAAAGAGATTGCCTCTCTAAAATCACAGGTATCTAAGTAAGAAAAAGAGAAGAAAACTGAGGATGCATATGATGAATACTACACTAACCTAAATATTGAAATATTTGAAGGAAAAAAAGATGATACTATAGGATTCACTGACATGAGAGTAATGGATATCCAGTATAAACAACATCATGTTATGCTAGATATCTATATAAATGGTGAAATGTTTTCCCTAAGAACCCTTATTGACTCTAGGGCAGATGTCAATATTTTGAATTCAAAAATAGTACCTGCAAAGTACTAGGTAAAATCCTTTAGACAAGTTATTGTGTTAGGAAACAAAGATCTGTTATATGAAGTCCCTCAGGCCTCTATTTTCTTTAAAGAGAATTGCATCAAATTAAAATTTGTTGTTGCAAACATTCTTGTTGACTGTATTTTGGGGAATTCATTTTTAGTTGTTGTGGAGCCACATGGATCAGCCAGATTGAAAAATGGCAAGGATAGTTATTTTATATCTGTACCAAGCTCAGATGAAAAACTAAAAACAATCAAGTTACCCTTTGTCTCTACTCCTAGAGTGTCTACTATGGTACAAGCAATGCAGCAGATCAAAAAGGAAAAAAATAAAACTGAAGAGCTCAAGGAGCTAAAGACCACCATAAATATAGGAGACTATCTTCAGACTCCTATAATTAAACAAAGGATCTCAACTCTGAGACCACAAATAGAAATGAATGATGTGCTGAAGAACCAAATGCATATTGGCATAGAAAACAAAATTGTGTAGAATTTCCCTACAAATATATGTATGAAGGGAAACCCTGCAAGAGAAGAGTAATCCCTATGAACAAATAATATAGATATCTCTGTCAAAAAGAGATAGAAAACCTCCTTGAAAGAATACTGATTAGAGAATCCAACAAGACTTGGAACTGTTATGGTTTTTATGTTAATAAACATTCAAAACATTTAGCAGGTATCCCAAGACTGGTCATAAATTATAAACCTCTGAATACTATCCTCTCAGATGATACTTACCCCATTCCTCACAAAGGAAATCTTTTAGCAAGAATAGTAGGGGCTAAATTATTTTCTAAATTTTTTATGAAATTAGGATTTTGGCAAGTGGCAATTAACGAAGATGACAAGTTTAATACATCTTTTAGTGTCCCGACAGGACACTACGAATGGAACGTCATGCCTTTCGGACTAAAGAATGCCCCCTCCAAATTACAGAAGGTTATGGATAATATTTTCAAGCCATATTATGATTGGTTACTAGTATATATTGATGATATACTTATATTTTCTAAAAACGCTGTGATCACTTTAAACATATCCAGAAATTTGTACAACTTGTTAAAACCAATGGATTGGTTCTTAGCAAGAAAAGATTGAATTATTTCAAACAAGTATCAAGTTTCTTGGCCATACAATTAAAAATGGGTTGATCACTCTGCAAAAGCATGCTCTGGAATTTGGTGATAAATTTCTAGATATTATCGCTGATAAAACTCAATTACATAGATTGCTGGGATGTTTAAACTATGTAAGCAACTTTTACAAAGATTGCACCAATAATAGATTATTACTCAATAGAAGACTGCAAAACATCCAGAACCTTGGTCTCAAGCCCACACTGACGATGTCAGAAGAATTAAAATGAAGGTAAAAACTCTTCCTATTCTTCATATCGATGATGAAGATTCTTTCAAAATTGTTGAAACAAATTTCGGCAATGAAGGGTGGGGAGGAATTTTAAAGCAAAAGAAAGAAGGAAGAGAACAAATAGTTCAGTTTGTCTTAGGGACTTGGAGCCCACCTGAGAAAAACTATTCTACTATAGAAAAAGAGGTCAAAGCAGCATGGAACTGCATTGATAAATTTGATATCCACCTGATACACAAAAATTTGTCTTAAGAACAGATGCCTCCGCACTAAAGAAAGTCTTTTGTAAAGCTATAAAGAAATTAGGAGAATCTAAGGTCACAAGGTGGCAGGTTCTACTTCCAAATTTTGACTTTGAAGTTGAACACATCAAAGGCGAAAGGAATTGTCTTCATGACTTCCTAAGCATAGAATATTTAAATCAGAAAGACATTGTCATCGTGATAGTAACAAAATGGGACCCTTCTCAACATACAGAGAGTCTAAGAAATATTTTTGAAACACAGAACTGGGAAGAATATTGTTCCAAACGGAAACCAACATGATACCTAAGAAACACAAAAGTGCTCGATGAAAATTTTCAGCCTCATTCATATATTCAACACTTAGTACCTGAAATAAAAGTCTACCTCAATGGTAGCAAATGGATACACGACATGGTGTATCAGAGGAGTATGATGGCTACACATTTGGTTATAGAACCCCTAAGCCAAAATTTTAGAGATATCACTGTGATCTAGACAGAAGGAAACAACCAGAGGATAATATTCCACAAATATCTTGTCATAAATCGGACCAGATGGCCGAGATGGTATGGCATGCTAGAAATGTGGCCATAGGGTAATCCAAGCATTATCTTCCTGGATACCATTTACAACTTTTCAGACTACAAAAATTTGTAGTGGGACATCATGAATGTAGATGGAAAAAATGAAACTCACTACGCAAGAGTAAAATTTGGGGCCACGGGGACCACACAAAGACAACGGCAAGGTGAATGGCTTCAATAATGTTGGAATGATTTTGGCCGCTGTTACCACCTAGATTGAACCTTAGGCTGAAGGAAGGCAATGCAAGGGTAACCACAAACCATGCTTAGTCAAGTAGCTAGCCCTACTAAGCCAGGAGAGGGCTCTCTCCTTAAGGATCTCAGCCAATATGAATGGATCAAGAAAAGAATTTTAGGCTAGGTATAGTAGCACAAGGTTTGATTTGATTTTGAAGGGGTTTTGTTGGATCAGGTGGAGCCAGACAATTAGGGCTAGGGAATTAGGTCAAAATTACAGGGTGTTCAATGGGGCAAGATAGGCATAAGTTTTAGCACTCTAGGGCTTGATGGGTGAGGTGTTTTAAGACTGATGAGAAGCTAGGAAGAGCATTTGATTACCATGGATGATTCCTAGACTGTAGAAAACATATAATGGTTAATATTTCCCTAAAGCAGAGAAGTGATGTTATGAATTCTACCTATCAACTTGAAAACATTCACTTAAAAGAAATGAAATGATTAATTAATTACACAAAACATTCTAACATATGATCACAATAGAAGAAACTAAAGTAAACTTCATAACACATAGATTCCAAAGAAATAGCTCCAATTTTTATTAATCTCTTGCTAAACTGCTACAAAATGATGTACAATCAAGGCATAAGCATCTAGTTGAGTCCAACCCTTTACAATGAAAAAGAATAAGAAGATATAGGAATTGTTTCAACCTCCTCCCATCCTCAGGGGTCAAATCCCTAAGATGAGGACCTAATCTAACCAACACTAAACAAGAAACTGAAATTTAGGCATCCTAACAACTTGCCTCTAAAAGTAAGAAAATTGATTCATTTATGCTCAAATTGACTTTTAATCTAATGAATCTACCCTCTACTACTAATTATCCATCATATTTACAAGCGAAGTAATCATTTACATTAGTAAAACATCCTCCATGAGATAAAATCCATGAACACAATCAAAACACAGAAAAATGAGCATCATGTGCAAAATTTGTCCTACGCGCAATGCCACTGGTCCAACACGTAGTGCCAATTTCAGGTCATTTTTAAAGGCCTTCCCGGTAACCAAATTGACCTCATGATAGCTCATTGGAAATATCTTCAATTATACTTTCCAAAAAACCTATAATTTTGTCATTTGAAGCTCATTTCATCCCTCAAAAGTTGATTCTCCAAAGACTACTTTTGTGTGTCCAAAAAGTGGCAAAAAGGTCATTCTTAGGGTGTTTTTTAACTTTTTGGTGGACCAATTCTGCCCCCAAAACTTAGAAAATCCATAGGGTGCATGTACTCATAGCTCTGAATCCAAAAATGCAAGTCATTTGTCCATTGGGTGCCCCTAGGAAAAACGTAGCGCCAATGGCGTTGCGCGTTGAGCCAGATTTTTTGTGCGTGTAATTTCCAAAATTGGAAAAATACAAAATCTCCTCCAAACCTAACCAAAATTGGTGAGAAGCACCATCATCAAGCATCTTGATGAGCCAAGGAAGCTTCAGCAAGCAACCTAAGCCTATCCTCCCCTTTTTTTCCCTTTAGAGCCTACATTAGCCTAGCTTTCATTTGTTTGACCCTCATGTTGCAAATTTTGTTCTGGGTCCTGTAGTGGTAGGCCATATGCCTAATCATCTGGTTGTCCCTATTGGCCTTCTGCAATGGCTTTTCGAAGTGAAAATTGACTCTTTCAATCCAAATCTCTCTATCATCCTCAATTTCCTTCTCAATGGGAGTCAAAGTGACCGGTGCCTCTTCCCTTTGCAAAGCTTATTCACCCTTGTCATCTAGTCTTTTGATCTTGAGAAGTTCCAGCTCCATGAGGACTTGATTTTCACTCTGTTGCTTATTCTCTTGTTCCAAATATGTGATGACATACTTGGCTCTCTCTAAATTGTCCATCAATTCTTGGACTTAAGCCTCTTTTTCTTGTATGATGATGTCTTTTATTATTGCTTCATCCTGAGCCTCTAAGTCAATTGTCTCTATGCCATTATGAATGTAATGTTGTTCTGGCTCATCATGCTCCGTCAAATCAAAGTATCTTTCTTCCTCCTCATCATCAATATCTTCCACCTGCATCTTTTCTTTCCCTTTGTGTAGTTGTTGCACCTATTCCTATTTTGTTGATGAAGAAGGAAAACCCCTTCCACATCCTGTGGAGCAAACATTTGCCTATGAGTTTATGAAGAAGGCAAGGTCCCTTCCACATCCTTTGGAGAAAACAATTGCCTATTAGCTGCAAACAATATTCTTGTGCCCCTCTCATATGTCATGTAGATCTCGGGCACCTCAATAGCTCTAGTCTCTTTGGCCTTCTCATATATCTTCACCGAAGCACCGCTAAAAGGTCCTCCTAATTCTTGAGACACTGGTGGAGGAATTTGAGGAACCCTAAATATTTCATGAGCAATAAATATCTCCCAAGTGATGTTGAGGAGGCTAAGATGATGAATCACAATCATCTTGATCAGGGAATAATGATAAAGACTACTCATATGCTACAGGTATGGCTTTTTCTGCACAAAGTGGGCCATCTTCTCAACATTCCTGAACAAGAAATAAGGGAGGTTTAACATCCTCACCCTGGTAAAATGCATGAGAAGCCTAATGTGATAGGTGTACAGTCTGGAAAATCTGCCCTCACAAGTGAAATATTTCATGATGATTTTCATCATGGGGGCATACTTGTCTTCAAGAAATCTGAAAGGAAAAAGCCTTTTTGCCTCATTTTTGTACTTGGGTTTGATATAAAGCTCATAATAGTGTTCATCCAGGCCCTATGCCTTGTACCACTTCTCCCCTACATTTGGAATCCTGGTTGCATCCGCAATAATGGAAGGTGAAACTGTAAATGTCACCCCAGCAAGAGTTACCCTGTTATCCCGAAGATTGGCTACAAAAATCCTGGTGGTGTTGAACTCTCTCTACCTGCTCACAGAACTCATAGCATCCTAGATGCCTAAAACAAGTGATAGCCAACTGAGAGGCCTGCAATTCTCTGAGGTTTGATGGCTCTTCCCTGATAATTCTACCTCCCTTGTGTGGTTTTCTCTGATGCCTAGGTCTATCTACTAAAATTTCACTGTTGGTGTTTTCCTCCTCCTCATAGTCTCTGCTTTCTCTGTCCATGTTTACAAATTTTGAGGTTGTGCACTCCTAGAAAAGGGATGAAGGAAGTGAGCAAGAGTGATTAGGAATAAGGGAATGAGAGATGACCTTGTGAGGTGTTTGTTGTGCTAGAAAATGAAGGGGAGGGTGTGAATCATGAAAATTAGGGAGAGGGGTGTGGGTCCTTTTTGAGGTATCACTTGTGCGATGAAGGACGAAGGGGTATAAAATGTTATGGAGTGATATAGGGGAGGGGTTCAGGGCTTTAGTGATAGGTGGTCAGAGAAATAATGGGGGTTAGGGTTTCTAGGGTATAATTGAGGAAGAATCTAGGGTTTATCTTTTGCCAGTGTAAATTACCTTCAAACACTTCAATTGCTATTCAATGATGAGGTATAGTGAGGACACTTTCTTGAGGGATGAGTGGGTAATTTTGGACGTTTTTATGATGTTGGAGGCTCTTTTGGTCCTTGCTTCTCAATGCACAGTGCCTGCTACAAGCGCGCAACGGCCTCCTAAACGCACAAGACAGTGTTATTTTACACTGCTAGAAATGCCCTACGCATAACGCATAGTTTTTACATGCAGTGCCACCCCCTGAATGCGCAATCCCACCTCCACTGCCTAAAATGCGCAGCACCAAACTCCAGAAGTGCAGCGCCACTTCTCCTTGGCCCAAAACTCACTCAACTTCTTCTCTTTTCTTCACCTTTTGATTCCTTCTTTGTCAAATGAGAATGATGAACTTGAAAATGAAATGTGACACGTTATATAGGAGTAGACTTTTATTTTTCACTAGAAAAACCCACTTTCTAATGTTTCTTGACCATTTTCAAATCTCTATTTTTAATGCATTTTCTTCTTTGTTCCTTTTTAGGTGGATGATTCTCAATTTGAAGTGATTTTTGTAGTGTTTATTTGTCTTGTAGCAAGGAGAAATGCATTGGTGCAGCCCGGATCATTTATTACATAAAATGACTTAAATTATATAAGAAATATAAATTAACTCAAAATACACTATTTTCACCTTAAAAACATGTTTTTTGAGGTGAAAATTAAATTAGTAAAAAAGATAATTATATAATGACTATGACTTACTAGCCACCATTCTTGACTTATATATCATCCTCATCCCCCTGCTGCCCTTTATTTACAACTTTAAATCATGCATTCGACCTTGGAAATGAAACCCTAAGACCTAATGAAAACATGATTGCATTTTGACCATGAAACCATGACTGAAGACAACCTGAAGATGGGTCAACAAGTATACTTTATAAGGGAGAAATTAGATTTTCTGAAGAGAAGACAACCATCAGTGGATCAGCTTGACATGACCTAATGAAATGATGTAAAAATTTCAGTATGGGAACCCTAAAATGAAAATGCAAAGAGAAAATTTGGTCCCTGATGAAAGTATGTAGATACTGACACTAATAGCCTCAACAAGACTATTATAGATCCTCTTTTCTTCCAGCATGACTTTAGATATGAATGTGACACATGTGGACTTTTAACTGAATGTTGGCATTCTCCATGTAAAACTATTGGAGATGTCAATAATTATCAAGACAGCCAAATTCTTAGTTATTTTGTGAAAATACACCATGAATGGTTAGTCGTGACTAAGATTAAACACCAAATCATCTTAAGATAACCTATGACTGTAAAACGAATTTATACACAAGCTTGGGATTCTTGTAGATATTCTTAGATAAAATTTCTTGGGGCCACACCCTTGGGGGACTAATATTTCTCGTGGGCTTGTACTTAAAGCTTCCAGAGTGTAATAATGATGTCTAGTCACAAGACTGAATCTGACCAGTTTTCTCATGGGATTTTTTGTTTAAAAGCATCCACTATGTAAAATTTATTTACCGTTCAATGTTTTCTGTGGGATTTGTTCAAATCTTCCACATTGTAACTTAGTACGAAGATTCTTCAGTCACGAGACTCAAAGAACTTTTCCAACTTTTGGTGAGCTTTGAGACACATCTCTTCGACTTACGAAAGATAGTACTAAATATGTTTGCCTTACTGTTGGATGTTTGTTCCCTCATTTTCCTATATAAGGAAGGAGTAAGATCGTTATGGGTATTCAGGGTGTAAGTGTGATTTTGGTTATGTTTTTGAGTTTTTGAGTCCGAGGAGGAAGTTCTTGCTTCCATCTCTTTAGAGTTAGATCTGAGAATCCTGCGCATCAGAGTGAGAGCTTTAGTGAGAACCTAAAGTGGCCAGATTCTTAGGTTTTTTAAGTTTGTATGTCTTCGTAAAAATTCAAGTTCTAATACAAAGTCTGTGAAAGGCCAGGAAGCCTTCAGATATCTTCTTGCTTGAAAATTCACAACATCTAATAAATGCCTAAATAGTCTATCTCTGGAAAGGAGCTTCAGAATTTCTCTCTGAATTTGTAAAGAAACTTATGTATAAATATATGAGTATCCATTTTCTGAGCATGATACGTTCTACTTGAAGAATAGGAAGAGTTTTTACCTTCATTTTAATTCTTCTGACAGCTTCAGTGTGGGTTTGAGACCAAGGTTCTAGCTGTTTTTGCAGTCTTCTGTTGAGTAATAATCTATCTTTGGCACGATCTTTGTAAAAGCTACATACATAGTTTAAACATCCCAAGAATCTTTGTAATTGAGTTTTGTTAGTAATAATACCTAGAAATTTATCAGCAAATTCCAGAGCATGTTTTTGTAGAGTGATTTGCCAAATTTTAATTGTATGGTCAAGAAACTTGATACTTGTCTAAAATAATTCAACCTTTTTCTTGCTAAGAACCAATCCATTGGTTTTGAAAAGTTGTACAAATTTCTGGATATGTTGAAAGTGATCATGGACACTTTTAGAAAATATAAGTATATCATCAATGTATACTAGTAACCAATCAAAATATGGCTTGAAAATATTATCCATAATCTTCTGGAATTTGGGGGGGCATGCTTTTGTCCGAAAGGCATGACATTCCATTAATAGTATCCTGTTGGGACACTGAAAGCAGTCCTAAACTTATCATATTCATTAATTTCCACCTGCCAAAATCCTGATTTCATATCAAATTTGTAAAATACTTTAGCCCCTGTTATTATTGCTAAAATATTTCCTTTGTAAGGAATGGGGTATCATCTGAGAGGACAGTATTCAAAGGTTTATAGTTTATGACCAGCCTTGGGATACCTCTTAACTGTTTTGAATGTTTATTAACATAATAACCATAGCAGCTCCAAGGATTGTTGGATTCTCTAATCAATCTTCTTTCCAGGAGGCTTTCTATCTCTTTTTGACAGAGATCTCTATATTCTTTGTTCATAGGGATTGCTCCGCTCTTGCACGGTTTCCCTTCATATGTATATTTGTAGGGAAATTCTACACAATGTTGTTTTCTATGCCAAAACGCGTTTGGTTCTTCAACACATCATTATTTTTCTATTTGTGATCTCAGAGTTGAGATCCTTTGTTTAATTATAGGAGTTTGAAGATAGTCTCCTATCTTTATGGTGGTCTTTAGCTCCTTGAGCTCTTCAATTTTATTTTTTTCCTTTTCAATATGTTGTATTGCTTGTACCATAGTAGACACTCTGGGAGTAGAGACAAAGAGTAACTTGATTGTTTGTAATTTTTGTGGAAAATAACAACAAGAAATGATAAAAATAGAATCCAGAATATTCCAATTTTAATTTGTCCTTGAATTAAAATTGTGTATTAAATTCGAATTTAGTCTCACCAGCTGCTTGAAAATAATTAATTAATTCATTATGGATTAATTAGTTGGAGAGATTCAAGTTAGAAGCCTTTGTGAAGTCATGCAACAATTATCCCTTAAATTAAGGAGATTATCCCTTAATTAAGGATATAAGATTGAGTTATATTTGAGTTGTAATTAGTTAGCTCAGTTTACTGAGTTAAGTCTAGTTAAATTAGTTCCAAACTGTTTGACGAACTAATTGTAAGTTCAGTCAGTTAATGCATGTATACATCCAACTAATGTACTCTGGATAACTGAATATTCTCTCATCATTAAATCATGCATGTCTATTCACAGAATGACCCAATTGAGCTAAATGTCAAGGAAAAATTACTATTAGTTGCATGAGTTTTTCTATAAAGGAAACTCATCCATGCAGTCAAGGAAAGGTTCCTTGAGGATTGCGCAGTTCTAACAATGTGTTAGAGCAGTGTTACACTGGGTGAAGGAGATCATCCCAGAGGTAACTGCGCAAGGAAATATGAGCTTGGAGGGCAGAGGAGAAGGCTTGTGAGAATATTTGATTGCCTATGAGCATTCAAGAGGATTGTACTGAGAGCTGGCTAGTTGTGAGAGCTAAGGCTTTGTATAATTCTGATGTATTTCCATCTTGTATGATAATACAGATAGTGGGGTTTTTAGCTGAGGATTTCCCTTGAGTATTTTTCTGTGTTTCATGTGCATTGATTCTTCTTCTGGTTATATGTGTTCCACTTGATCTTTCTCAAATTTATTAATCTTCCGCTAGTTTGATTATAGAAGTATATTAAAGTATTTTTCTTTAGTTATATTGCATTATCAGGTTAATCTACAGTCATAATTTCTACATGGTATCAGATCCAAGTTTATCAGAGCTGTGAATAATATACAAAGAAGAGAATTCAAAGTTTGAATTTCGGGGTTGCAGGTACAAATCGAATTCATCTCATACTTCAAGGTCAGTCAATGGTGTTCTATGGCTTGAGACTCGAGTATGCCTTGGATGGAAGCTTGAATTACATAGCATGGAAAGATCACATGGAGGTTGTATTAGAAGACAAGGGCTTGAAGGATTTCATTGATCAAGAAATCCCAAAGCCAGGCTCAACTAATGCATAAGATTTGGCTGAGTGGAAGAGGTGTGTGGCGAGGGCGAGATGGATCATCCTTGAGGGAGTTTGAGACCATATTGTCTCGAGTCTCCATAAGAAGGATACTCCATATTCAATGTGGAAGCCATTGAAGGACCTCTACCAGAACAATAGCGACCAGAGGAAATTGGTGCTCAAGGATAAGCTTCAAAGAATCAATATGGAGGATGGTGATACTATTTCCACATATCTGAACAAGCTCACCACTTGTAGAGATGAGCTTGGAAGTGTACGAATAACTACTGTCGATGATGATATGGTGGGCCTCGCTCTCCTTGGCCTTCCAAAGAGCTGGAATAGCTACCAGGACTCTGTGAATGGAAGGGAGAAACTGTCGGATTAGGAATGACTGTGGTCATATCTCATGGAGGAGGATATCAAAAAGAGAACACGAGATGGTTCTTCATCCAAGGATGATGATGAAGAAAATCTGGCCTTAGCAAGTAAGGCAAGGAAAGGGAAGGGGAAGGTACCCCATTCCGAATCAAATTCTTCTCATGGATTGAAGAAGGTTGACAAGTCTAAAGTGAGATGTTTTAATTTTCACGAGATGGGACATTATGCAATTAATTATCCATTGAAGAAGTCCAAGAAGGGATCCTCAGAAGGATAGAAAGGTGAGGCATTAGCCTCTCAGGCTGAAATAGACTTCACCCTCATCACATGCATGGTGTCATCGTTGAAGGGTTGTGGTTGGTATCTTAATAGTGGAGCCTCATTCCACATGAACAATGATAAAAGTTTGGGTGTTTTTCTTGTTTCTAGAGATTGACGGAGCAACAAAACTAGAGAGAAGTGTTGCATGCAGAACATCCCAAAGGTTCAGGATCGGGATTGAGTTGAACTCCTTTCTTGTTGAGAATGAGTGTTGAAAATAGCAACAAGAAATGATCAAAACAGAATCCAGAATATTCCAATCTCAATTTTCCTTGAATTAAAATTGTGAATTAAATTCGAATTTAGTCTCACCAGCTGCTTGAAAATAATTAATTAATTCTCTATGGATTAATTAGTTGGAGAAATTCAAGTTAGAAGTATTTGTGAAGTCATGCAACAGTTATCCCTTAAATTAAGGAGATTATCCCTTAATTAAGGAGATAAGATTGAGTTATATTTTGAGTTGTAATTAGTTAGCTTAGTTTACTCAGTTAACTCCAATTAGATTAGTTCCAAACTATTTGAGGAACTAATTGTGAGTTCAATCAATTAATGCATGCATGCATCCAAATAGTGTACTCCAGATAACTGAAGATTCTCTCATCATGTTATGAAACCAGCTCAAGAAAATATAGAAAAGAGAGATCAGCGCCTTATAATTCAGCCTCTTCAAGGGGGCAACCTCCTTTACATTACATAAATGAACAATTCTTGGATGATACAAATGAAAAGACCTCCTTTCTATATATAGGAGTCTAAGGGGTCATAACATAATTAGAGCCGACATAACAATAATAATGTAGGGCACAATAATAACAATAGTGGGCTTCTATGGGGCACAATAGTAACAATATGGGCACTACATGGGTACATCAATATAATAAGGGGGTTGTACTAATAACATAAGGGGTTACACTAGCAGTATAGGGGCCTAACATGCCCCTCTTCTTCAAAAAGTGTTGTCC
>APFE030306179.1:0-12379 GCA_000404065.3 Pinus taeda
TGATATTTATCATTTGAGGGGCTGTCATCCCACCTCTGTGTTGAATCTTGTATGTATCATTGAAAGTGTTATACAGGTTTCTGTTTACTTAGTGCCAAAGAGCTGTCATCCTATCTATGCATTAGGAAATAGATTTGCAGACCTCTTTAATAGTTGCAGCCGGCCATCACATGGTCTTGTGCATCTACTAGTGTAGTCAGTATTATCCATATTCTCTTAACCCTTAAACTGTGAGTGGTTAGTGGTCTAAAGCCTTGTGGTCTGGGGGTGTTCACCCTTGTCTGGAGTTAAGCATAGTAGAAGTGGTTATCTGGCTTGAACAAGCATCATTCCTTCCATTCATCCATTTCCAACATTAAGTTGAGTTTTGTAATGTTCTCAAGCATCTCTGAGATACAACCTAGGAGAGTTTCTTGGGGTGATAACAGGGCTTTGGGAGGAAAAACTGCGTAGTTTAAGGAAGCAAGAGGGACTGGCCAGTAGAGAAGGGAAGGGCACTGGAGGAAGCATCTGTGTAGTTTTGGAGGCTAAGGGAGGTTGGGCTCTCTGTCCATTACAAAATTCTAGTAGGAAAGGGAAAAGCTTGAGGGTGTAAGGTGCGAAGTGCGCATTTCAAGTCAGACTGGGAGGCACAAATGCATAATTCTGGAGGTCAAGGGAGGTTGCTGGACTCTGGAATTGCGCAGAACAACAACTCTCGAGGACAATGACTATGCAATATGCATTTCCAGGGAGCAGGGTCACATCCAAGAGGGTTGATACTGTGTAGTGCGTAGCTTAGTCAAGGCCCGATGAACTTAAGTTGCCTGGTTAGGAATATTTTCCAAAAATGGCTAAGTGTGAGAATGGAGATGGACTCGTGATGAACTTGAACTATGATCACACACTTAGTATACTTTAATTACACAACAACATAGATCATCAGAACAAAAAAAATAAATCACTCCCCTCTATGTGACTACCTCATGACAAGATGCGACAAGTGCAACAATTAAGATAGACTTTGGGACGACCGTGATGACACTTGCGCGATAATGCTCAAAACTTTGTGTACAGGTGTGATAGATGCTTACATGGTTAGGACAACTTATAATACAAAGACTGACCTTTGAAACCACTAGAAAAATGCTCGCAAACATTATACAACAAACAAACATGCCAAAATATGACATTTAATCCAACAAGTAAAAGGGGCCAAAGAACTTCAAGAAATATCATGGAATGAGCTTGATTGTTTGCAAAAATGAAGGAAAAGACCAAGGAGGGCTCTGAAATTTGAGTGAAAGCCAAAATTTTGGAGGGTGTTGCAGTAGCTACAATACTTCGCGACACACTGGTTGAACTCTAGCTTCTATGTCTTGGTTAGTTTCTTTTGTGCAAGGCCTTGGTTCCTCAACGAGTATTTATTCATCGTACTGATCACTTTTAGTCTTTCCAATTACCCCATGGGCAGACATGGTCCCCTCGATACCTCTTAGTTGAACATAACATAATATTCAACATAATCACAATGTTTTGAGTTAGGAAGGGTAGTTTGGCTCATGAGCTTAAGATTTTAAGAGTACAGTTTTTCATCTCTGGTGTTGCTCCGCTACTAGTAGGCCTAGACAATACCCTGACAGAGTCATGCAAGAACACAAATATTACTCCCTTACCAGCGAGCCTAGACAATACTCCAATATATTTTCTTTCTTCACCTCTCTGCATAGGAATCATTTCTCTTATTTCACCTTTATTTATTTATTTAAAGAGAATTCTGCATCGACACTTACTTATTTTGGGGCGGAAGAGGGATCCTGAATTATTGAGAGCAGAAGAGGTTGTTCCTTCAAAGAAGCATATCGAGACTTCTAATTTAGGTTTTCTCATTTATATTTTCCCCTTCTACATTTCTACTAATTGGGTAAGCTTGAGAACACCAATAGAAAAACCGAGTATAGTTATGAGGTTCTCAGACTAGACATGGGTTCATGGTTGGACCAAAACTCTCCTTATGGATGGATCATATTTTCCATCAGAACTTCATTAGCCAAAAGGTGTAACCAACACAAGGAATGCTCACAGAGGGCTAACCAAATGTTGAAGTGTCACAAGAATCTTTATAGTTCAGCCACACACATACTAAGAATCCAAAACAGGGCCAGGAACAACACTTATTTGCATGATGAACACATGAGGAGAAACTCAACAAGAAAGAAAACAAGACAAAAAGAAAGAAAACGCACAAGAAAGAAACAAAACCAGAAGATAAGAGAACAAAATGGATAAAGAAAACATGATGTAGAACCAGAATAATAAAACGAGGATGGGCTACAAGGAATGAGTGAAAAATGAGTGCAAGAAAGGGAAAACTAGGATGCATCTAATCCTACTCCTAACTTAAAGGCTAGAAGGTGGGGGTCACGTATAATGAAATCTCTAGTGAAGCCACTGTAGTTGTTACTGGCCTACATCCACAAAGATATGAACAATTAAAGCATATAAAAATTGATGTGCAACAAAAGATATAAAAACTTGAAAAGCTTGCACAAGAAAAGGAAGGTCTTGCCTATGAGTTGAAAGGCGTGTCACACCCACTACTTTCATCCAATTCATATGCTTATATTTTCGATGAATACCATTTTTCAACAAACCTTGAAAGCTTCTTGCGGATGTGTATTCATCTACACCAAGACCCTTAGCAATCATGGGGAAAGATTGAAATTTATTGTTTGCTACAAAGCTTGCCAGGTAAGATTGTTCCATCCATTCAACGAATGGATCATAAAATTTATAATGGCCCTCTTGAAAACCCTGAAATCTTGGAAAAGGTGAATTTTCAATTAGAGGAGTGGGATCATGATGGGAATCTTGTAAGGGAAAATAGATTTGATCATTCTCAACAGTCATGACAAGATAGTGAGGACCTTCCATAACCATAAGCGAATGCTAAAGCGCCTCGCTTGCTTGACAAAAATATGAATAGAGAGATGTTGAACAATGAAGATCAAGGGGTGTGAAACAATTTTCATTTGATGTGTTGATGGGAAGATGATAAGCTGAATGACAGTCACCAAAGATAGAATAATGATTTGATGAGTTGATTAAAGCATGAAATTCGCAGTTTGTGATTGAGGAAGAAAAATCAATTTGAACAATCTCATGAATGCCTTGAACAATCGAACCAAGTTCCTAGTGAGACAAATATGACAAACCATTTTCCCTGCAATTGGTGACAAATTGTACAAGAATCATAGTCGTCAAAAGAGTTAAAAAAGGATGATAGTAGCAAAAATACATGAGGTCAGTTGGGACATGGTGAACGGAGAAGAAATTGATTCGTGAGACGTTGTGCATTCATTATCACTCAAGAGGATTTCTGGTGCAATGAGAGGACAAATTTGCAACATCAAATTCGTAAGAAGACCCAGGAGTTGACCATCAAGGGATAAATTTTATAAGTATAATTCCTTCGGGCAAAGATAGTCCTTGGAATTATCAACTTTGCAATTCCATTACTCTATGAGATATTCACATTCCCAACCCAATTTTGATGCGAGAGATTTGCATGAAGATGAATGAGCTGTAACAAATTCTTGTATTTGGTCAGAAGTAAAATCTTGAACATTTGAAAGGTCACACCTGGAATAAAAAACATTTTTCACAAGGAAATTTACATCGAGTGAAACCATGCAGAGAGATGGATTGTGTGAGAGAAACTAGATCTGACTTAGTTCGGTGGGGTTTACCAGAGTCACGAGATCTTAACATAACCATCAATGGTAGTTGAAGTGCCTTGACTCCTTGGAAGGCCCCGTAACTTCCTAAGATTTTAGAATGAAATTTTGAAGCTTGGACCAGATCACGCATGGTTTGAGGATAGTTGTTATTGTTGGTTTTAGTAAAACCACTACTCATCAGATAGCCGCCATCTCTATCACAGATTTTACCGAATTTTCAACTTCAACAACCAGATTTCTCAAGTTGGAAGACTCTTCTGATTACAAATTCAAAGATAAATAAATCGGTGAGATCTCATGAGAAAGATGATTTGAAGAGTTGTCCTCATGGAAAATAATAGATGATGAGGGGTGACAACCTCACCGCCTTGTGTCCATCGAGGGGATAACTCATCAGATGAAGAAACAAAATAGCAAGGAGTATCTCTGTCGCAAGTAGATGCATTGCAAATGGTAGGAAACAAGGGATAGTGAGGTGAAGAGGAAGTTTTTATATGAACATCTTCTTTGACCGAACCAAATTCTAGATCTAAATTAAAATCTTCATGAGAGATTGAAATATCATGTGATGCGCTTGGGGATTAGTCACGACATACAACAATAGATTCATCGTCATTAGAATGATTACTGCCCAAGGTTGGGGCTTGATTGAAAGAATTGATACATTGGATTATCCACTGAGATTAACAGATTGAGAATCATCCAACAACTGAAACTCATTATTTTGACATGGAAGATTCTGAAAAAGAGAAGAAATATTGAAAGCATCTTCAGCTTTCTACTCCTCTACCTGTGTAATGTGACTTCTTTGTACCTGATCGCAATTTGAGCCATCAACTTGAGAATTAAGAGAATGTGAATAACTAGATGGTGGGGTAGATTGATCAAGAGGGTCATGGTACAAAGAGTCAAGATATGTAGATGATAGAGGATAACAGAAATTTGGATTAGCTTTGAGACTAGAGTTGTGGACGGTGACATCATCTTGCAAAATGGAGGAGTGACTCTTCACTATAGGCTTCATGAGCCATTTTGGAATTTCCTCCATTGAACCTGAATCATGCAAAGTGAAAGAAAAATGAGAAGAAGTACTGGAGATTTGATTCGCAAGTTTCCTAGTTTTAAAACCACCGTAAGGAGGCATCTGCATCAGAACTAGAAAGGGAGGAGGACAAAGAAAAAAGGGGCAGTAAGCTCCTCCTCTGAAATTTTAGGTGTCTCATTATTTGCAAGAGTTGGGGGAGTGAAAAAATCAGGGGCTTCAGGTTCAACATATGAAGAGACAAGAACCAAGCACTCAAACTCTTGTTTCAAGAAATCCCAATTCATATGTTTTTCAGGAATTTTATAACAAAGGTGAAGGAATCGATTAGAAAATTCCTCAACTGATTCATCAAGATTCATTCTTAAAATATTGATTCTCCCATAAACATATTAGTATTTATAATTATCAAAGGCTTTATGAAGCTTCTTGGCAAGTTGGTCAAGTGAATGGATAGAAGCAAGGGTAATGTATGACACCATCGATTAACTCAACCTTCAAATGTGAGGGTGAGTAATCTAGCCATGAAATGTTTGCAATGTATTCTATTAGAAAGACATAGATGGACAACTTGAAATAGATTTTCACGAAAAGATGATTCACCCTCACCGTTGAACTTAAATTGGGACAGGTTATGAATAAATTCTACAAGAATGGTACAATTAAGCTCTTTAGAAAAACATCCTGAGATTATGATTTAGGGAAGAGCCATTTTAAATAAGAGATTCATACCGGACTCAACAGGCACAACCTGTCGTCTTTCCCTCCTTCTAGTGCCATTTTTTTGATGGTGTTGGACATCTGTCAACTAAGGGGATCTCCCCGATATGAAGTCCTAATCATACCTCACACCATTTGGTGTAGGATTTCCATCTAGTATAAAGGCTTGATTGCCAAATACTTAAAGATTTGCCTTGGCTCTAGTTGTCAGCACAAGAGAGTGATGCAATGGTGTCTTCAAAAAAGAAGGGTGGTGTGCCTGGTGAGTGTGCAGTTGCAACGGTGTCAAGGTTCTTCTACTACAAAGGGGAGAGAAAAGTGAGCCTCTAAGTGAGAGGTAATAGTACCAACCATGAAGAGACGCACATGAAAAAGAAGGCTTCGTCTACCATCTCGTGGAATAGGCTACAGTCGTTGCGATGGTTGTTACAACCAACAAACAAGGAAATTAATGTCTAGTATCCCACGAAATAGTCCACAAGGACGGGCCAGCAATAACAACCATTACAGAACATTCTCAATAAGATAAGCACTAAAATAACCAAAATAGTTCAATTGTCTTAGTACATGTGAAAGAAAACATGAAATACAAACGTACACATAATAGTCTTACAAACATTCATAATCGATGCATGAATAACGAGTTGGCCTTAAAAGATTTTTGTTATTAAGAAAAAGTTCCAAGACACGTGTCTACAATGTACATCACTAGCCCCAAGAGTAGGACATTGGAGCCACTCCTTGCTCCTCAAAGAGCTAGCTAATCTCTAAAATTCCTTACAAGAGGATCCAAGGTGAAAATCCCCCTGCTCATACAATGAGGGGGTATATATAACCAAGGGGTGATGCTTCCCTCTTGTGACTCTTTGACTACCCTCATGGCTGTTCAACTTCCTATGACTTTTCTACTTACATGACTCTTCATATTCATGTGTGTCCTTTTCACTTCCACTTTACAATACATTTGGATACAATACACATGGTCCACAATAGTGATGTGGAATATGACTACTCATGACATGACACTACTGACATGGACTGCTTGATGATGTGTTAATGTCCTATCACTATTGTTGCTGAGTGCTAGATGTCTTCTTGGATATGCTTTCTCTTCTCCTTTGCACGGCTTGATAACATAGAGTCTTCAATGATCTTAAGTCTTGGATGGTAGTTGCAAACTTGTGTCCCTTTGCTTCCCCTTAATAGATCCACTTGTGATTTCAGCTGCAAGAGAGTCTTTAGGCATGCTTCCCTCCTCCTTCGCCTTCTTCATCATCTCGCCATGACTTGATAGTGGACCTATTCCTACAATTCACTCATGACAAGCTGAAATCAATCCGAAAACCCCCTAGTCTAAGATGATGCATTATTATCCATGAACTGAGCCCAAGACAAGTTATAGGCTTGGAGAAAGGTCTCAGTTACTACACATTGCACAGTTCCAATAGATAGGGTGAGACCTTGATCATTGAGACTACGCAGTGTGCATCTTAGGCCAAACTAAGGGGAATTTCTACGCAACAACCACTGAGGGAAAAATTTGTGCAATGGCCACTGAGGGAAAATATTGTGTAGTTCAAGTAGGTAGTTGAGACTGTCGGATGGGGCCTTGGGAGGAAAATCACACTGTTTTGGGAATAAGGGAGGATTGGGTAGTAGAGAGGCCTGAAGGGCATATCTACGCATTTTCTGAAGGCAATGAGCTCCAGCTAAGGGAAGGGCACTAGAGGAAGCATCAATGCAGTTTTGGAGGCTAACGAAGGTTGGGATCTCTGCGCATTGTGCACTTCTAGTAGGCAAGGGACAAGATTTAGGGTTTAAGGTGTGAAGTGTGCAGTCCAAGGTGGTATGGGAGGCATAGCTACATAATCCTATAGGTTAAGGGAGGCTACTAGACTCTGAAATTGAGCAGAACAACAGCCCTAGAGGATAGTGATTATGCACTGCGCAGCTCTAGGTAGTAGGGTCGCATCTAAGAGGGCTAAGTCTATGCAGTGCATAGCTTAGTGAAGGCCCAATGAAGCTAAGTTTCCCAGTCTGGAAGATTTTCCGAAAATGGCTAAGTACGCATATGGAGATAGACTCGTGATTGGAAATAACACTACTCCAAGATATATATCTGCCACTTGTTGGCCTCCCTAGTCGTCCTACTCATGCTAGTTTATTGCATGGTCTCTTTGTAGCACAACATCGCCACCATTAGTAAGCCTAGTAACAGCCTCATTTTATAGTTCTTGTGCATGATTAGATTCTTTTTTTACCTGGTTATCTTGGCTTTACAACCAATTTGTATCTTTTGTAATGATCTTGGCTACCACGACTTAGCCCATGGGTTTTTCAACATTATAGTCCGATTCACGACGATTCTTCTAAACTTGATTTAGGCTCCTTGGCATGGTTTGTACATATATATTTGCTTAATATAAGATTGTGAATTTACCCAAAAAAAGTCGTTATCCATTACAGGAAATATTATGACTTCAACATAGCATGAAAGTAAGGAAAAATATATATTTACCCAATCATCCAAATTAAATCCAGTTAATTGCGCTGAATAAGGGGAGGTTAATCTGGAGGATTTGATTGTGTGTCTTTATCTTGTAAGAACATGTCATGTGTATGCATATCATTTGACGGTAGAAATGTCACTGTGTTGTAGCGGAGAAGGTTCTATACATGGCTAAGAACACGTCCACACACGCAAACTTGCTCTGTGTGAAGTGGAGTTAATATGTGAAGTGACGAACGTAATCGTTCAACAAATGGTGCTTTGAATAGATGTTAATTGCAACCATAGATTTGAGAAGTAGCAGAGTGATTTGGTTAGTAATATGGAATCCCACCAATTCCTTAAAGAGGGCATGTTGTCAGATTATAAATTAGTTGGTGAGGGCAGATCACAGACGCAAAGCTTGAACTTTGGGAACTTGGGTGACTTAAGCTTCCGTGTATATGAACTGGGTTGTTCTTAGATTCCTTCACATGGCCTCTTCTTTCATGGCATCACAAGCTTCTGCGAACTCTACCACTACCACCACATTGAATAATGCCATAAACTTTGAGCACCTTAGCTCATCTTTCTTGCCAGTAGGATTCATCTTCAGTCTATTCGCAAAACTAAAGCTTCGACCACATGGTAAGGTTTCCCACTCTTTGAAAATATCGTATACAGGTGACTAATATCACCATCCCTAAACTTGTGAGGGTTTCGGTACAAATATGTATAGTGTTGCACGTCTTACAAATTGAGCACTCCAAAGAAGTAGAATGTACGATTAAGGAAAATCAGTGCATGAGCACAAGAGAAAGAGAGAAGCGATGGAACCAGTTCATACCACAATTCAAAATTGATCCACGATAGTTTCGAGTTGATCCAATGGTGTAGATTGGTCCACCATGACAAAATACAACTATATAAATTCAAATTTAGGGGTTGATTGGATTATAGTTACGATCCCATGGAATATTTTGATGTAAACGATAACTATTAAAGATTAGTGATGGGATTATAATTACAATCAGATGGTTTTTGGAATATCCAATGGTAGCACGCATGGCAGAGGTTTAATCATATGGATGATGTGGCATTTAAAAAATAAAATATGGTAACAATTCCATGCAAAATCCTTGGTCAAGGTGGAATGAATTGTGTTTAAAATTTATTTGGAGTTTGTAAAAGTAAATGTATTGAGCCTAACCAACTCAATACGTGTTTTATAGCTGTTAGAATGGACTCTTCCAAAAAATGTTTCATGAAAAATAAAAACTCTAATAACAAAATTGAACCAAGATGCAAATAAAAATGTAAGAAATGAAATGGATCATATGAGTGTAGTAGAAACAATGTTTGCCAAGGCACTATGGAAAGAATATTGGTTGAGGCAACAACATAGGTTGGAGCAGTAGTTGAGATTGGAGGGTGGAAAAATATAGGTAAATCTCTATGTAGAATAATAACATACACATTACCATATTGTTATGTGAGTCACACCCATTATAGCAAGTCTATATGTTATGTTTTAGGTTGATGTAGTGGTCCCAGATAATGTATGTACCTCATAAATCTACGAGTCGGAGTGTGTATTTTCTGTCTCATTTGATGTAAAACTATTACCACGTTGCAGAGGAGAAGGTTCTACATATATTCGTTCTATGCCACCACATATTTGTCCCACATGTAATCCAAACCTTATTTGTGGGTTTGGATCAAAGTAGCTTTGGCCATGAAAGTCACTCCAATTTGGGATTCATGCTATTTTCCTATTGTGGATCTCATGTTTTTCTCAGATCCAGTGGAGGTTGACCAATAAAACACACACTCATAGGAGAAACAAGTTGATGATGTCGAGCTGTAAACTTTTTCTAATCAATCATCCCTTGGCCTAGACCCTTTGGCAAGCATGGAATGAAAAGGTGGGATAAATGAGATAAATTAAAAATAACGATAGAGAAATCATATTTGGTCAAGGTTTTGTTCATGGTAAATTGATATTCGAAGCGACAACCATGAACTTAGACATTTTAAGACATTTTCCAAATGAATTTGACTAAAAAATTACATTTCATTTTTAAAAATTTATTTTCAATGTTTTTCAAATTATGTAAATGGTTTTTAAATATTAGATAAATGAATGTGGAGTTGATAGCCCCCAAGATATGTCCCCGAATCCCGGACTCTTTAGCCGTTAGCAGCAAATATGACCCAGCTAGATCAAAGAAATGTCTAAAGAATTCATCAGTGCAGCCGTCTCGCTAAGGGCATTTATCTTTTGCAAATATTTTAGTATGTTATGTATCTCCTCGAAATCAATTTCTGGTTTTTAGCCGGATCGAACATGGTGGGATAGGAGTCCAAACCCCAAATCTGGTCCTCTATTTGAGTACCCCTTCGCACCCTGTATAAGGTTTCAAAGAAAGAAACAACTTCTTTCTGGATATTAGAAGTATACTATGCCATGTTTCCATTGGAGTCTCTAATGTGCCAAATCGAATTGATGTTACTCATGTAGTTTGCATATCTATGAATTTTTTTTGCGTTCTTCTCCCCTTGTTTAAGAGACAATGCTCTGCTCTTGTAGTGCTGGGTGACCTCCTGTATGTGCTGGATCTTTCTCCTTTTTTCCTCCATATCCTTTATATTGTTGATGAGATCTGGGGAGGTCTTTCCATTATCCAGGATCTTACCGAGTCTCTCCAATTCCTCCTTTATGTCAGGTAAGTCCTTTATCATGGTTCTTTTCTTAATTCGCTCCCATTTTTTATCCTCCAATTTTAAGGCCTGAGGTTTCCCATGTATGGCATGCATGGGTGAAATATTTGTTTCCTTGCGTGAGGTTGGCCAGAAGGATTTAACCAATGTGTTAAAATATTCGTCCTTGAGCCAATTTTTGTTAAATTTGAAGTGCATACACAAACGCAACTCCTCCCACTTCCAAATTAACAATATGGGCATATGATCATAGACATATATCTTAAATACGTCAGAATGGAGGGAACCCAATATCTTTACAAGGTTTTCATGGACCAAAAATCGGTCAAGTCCCTTTCCAATATGTTAGGGGCCAGCTTGGCCATTATGCCATGTGGGCACAATGGGTAGGGGTCGAATGTCCATGAGGTTGTTGTAACTGAAAAGCATATGGAGTCTATCCCCAAGGGGATCCTTTTTGAAATGTGAGCCCCAACATTCTTCCAAGGATGCTCTAGCATTGAAATCTCCAGCAACTATAAGAGAGCATATCTTGAGTAGATTCGAAGCATCAAAGCTGTCACAAAGTGAAGTACGATCCCTATAAGGGGCATATAAATTTAGAATATGTAAATGACCGACGATTCCCTAAGGTCGTCTTGAAAGGAAAATACCTGGGAAAAATTTATATGCTCTAAGCAGATCCCATAAAGCCGCCATTCCACCAAATAGACCCATTGAGTCAACTTCCACCATATGCCACTCTAGGAGTATTTTTCGAAAGTACTCAAGAAACCGGTGTGAATTCTTCATTGTTTCTTGTAATAGAATTATGTAGGGACAAACAAAGGAGAAAATATATTTGAGGGATAGGAATTTGTGCGAGTCCCCCAAACCACACAAATTAAGGGATATACATAAAATGATGTTTCATGTAGGCCGGGCGCAGTTACTCTAAGGGCCCAAGGGCCAAAGAAAGTGAAAATGGGAATATCAATGAGGTCAGAGGATCCATAGAAGGGGATGGGTTTGATTTTTGGGTGGCACGGGAAATGTTGGTTTCCCGACCCCCCTCTACAATAGAGAATGATATTTAGGGCCAAGTTGGTGCTTCTAGATGGGGATGGCTTTGGCTATTCCCCATGGAAGGATAGGGCATGTAGGTCGAGTGTAGGGTTCAAGAGGAGAAAATCAATGTTGCTACCCACCGAATTTCGAGAGAGGTGTTAGGCAAAGGTGGAATAAGGGGACAACAATCAGAGGGTGGTCTCGGAGTATGGGGAGATTTCTCCGAGTTACACATAAGGGGTGGATGGTTTGAATGGACCAAAGACTCAGGGGGAATCAATGATATAGGTAGCAAGGGAGATATGGAGCAAGGAAAAATGGGAGGAGAGGAGTGTTGGGGAAAGAGGGAAGGTTCCAGAGGCGGGGAAGATACCACATTTTCAGGAAGACATGCGTCTACCATGCCAATATGTGAGGATCGAGGGGAGGAGGATAAGGTGACATGTGAGGAGGATGTTGGGTGCCCAGTCACATGAAAATCAACGGATGAGAGGTCAATGCTAGGTGAGTTACTTAAAAGAGTAGGTTGGTGCTTCTATAAATTCTGACTCGATCCACCATTTCCACGGGCATGTTGACCATCAACCTCCCGACCAACACCACCACTTCCACGAGTGTGCCCACCTTCAACCTCCCTTTTAC
>APFE030306180.1:9874-27135 GCA_000404065.3 Pinus taeda
CCATGAAGTATTCGAAGGTCCTTCTCTCCAATATGTCCAAGCCTTTGATGCCACAACATGGTCTTCTTTCCAGAGACCACTAGATTTTCTGCTCCATTTTCAGGGACCATAGAACTATTGCACCCGTCAACAACAGTGCTACCTTATAGCTTGTACAGAGTTCCAATCCGAACTCTCCGCATCAATACCAGTGCTCCTCGAACCATCTTGCAGGTATCCTTCTCGAACACTGTCTTTACACCTGCATCATCCAACTTGCTTACAGAAATCAAAATTCTGGCCAATGCACGAATATGCAGAACACCTGGAAGGGTTTTAACCCTTCCACCTTGCAACTTCAACTTTACTTTTCCGCGACCAATGATTCTAGCCTTTCTATCATCTCCTAAGAAGACATCACCACCATCATATTTCTCATACTCACAAAACCACTCTCAATTGGGAGTGAAGTGAAATGATGCACCTAACTCAATTAACCATGCCTCATGATCTACATGTGTACTTGAAGAAGCCAAGTACACATCCCCACCTTCATCTGAGGTGGTTTTCACCTCTACAAAAGGAGAATCATTAGATCCCTTTCCTTTATCAGGAGCTTTAGATTTACACTCCCTTCTGAAGTGCCCTTCCTTTCTGCATTTCCAGCACACCACCTTTATAGGTTTTCCTGGAGATTTAGATCTCCCTCTAGATTTAGATCTCCCATTCAATGACTTATTCTTGTTTCTGTTCTGGGATCGTCCTCATATAGACAAGGCATCACCATTCTGTTTTTCCATATTTTTCCATCTCATCTCCTCCGTCAGCAAGGCTGAGACTATTTCATCAAACTGCAAAGTAGATGCATTGCTACCTATTGCAATAACCAGACTATCCCTTGAATCTGGTAGAGAACACAACAAACTGATGCACTTATCTTCATCTGAAATTTTAATATCAACAAATGATAACTGACTTACAATAGTATTAAACACATTCAAATGGTCTGACACCGAGCCTCCATCTTTCATCCTCACGTTATACAACTTTTTCCCTAGGAACAGTTTATTCATCAAAGACTTAGATTGGTACAAATTCCCTAACTTGTCCCACAAAGCCTTCGCTGTAGCTTCCCCTGATACATTCAACAATACTGAATCTGAGACACATAATCATATTATGCTATTTTCCTTTCAATCCAAATTATTCCATTCTTCATCGGTCACTCCCGTTGGTTTAGTACCTGGATCTACCGCGATCCACTGATCTTTATCCACCAACAAATCCTCCATCTTGAATTTCCACAACTCAAAACTCTGACAATTGAACTTCTCAATCTCTATGTTTCCACTGCTCGCCATCTTCTTTCACCACCAGAATTGATCTCGCAGATCTCCCACTGAATAGGGTCTACCACAGGCCCGAGGAAAACCCCTCAGCAACAAAGGCATCGCCTTGAAGCCAAAACAGCTCCGATACCAAATGTAGGTTTTAACCTTGTATAGAAATTACCTGCATACGAATTCTAAAACAAAGAAAATAAAAATGCGATAGCATAACACATAAAACACATAAGCACAGAGATTTCCCATTGGATCCCAAAACCGGGACTACCGGCTTGATTTTTCATTGTGTTCCTTTCAATGTTATAATACATATTTATACATGCTGAAGCATCCAATACCGTGGACCGAAAACCATACGTAGTTTCACCGAACCTATAGGGTCCAAAAAAAAATCTCCCGGGCCGCTACCCGGACCCCATAGAGGGGGGCTACTCGCACCCCTCAAACCCTCCGAACAGGGGGGGCTACCAGCCCCCCTGCGACCCCCCCGCTACGCAATTAGTGCAACAAATGGGAGGCAGAACCCCCCCTCTAACCCCCCAATTCACTACGTAGGTTAGTCATGGAAAGAATATAACACAACCCAACAAATATTTGATTATACTCTAAAAAACCATCTAAGAAGGACATTAATTTAAAACCAGCTATTGAATGGAGTGTCTGCTCCATGGTAGGTAAAGAGAAGTTATCCTTTTGACTTCCTTTGTTAAGATTTCTGAAATTGATACAAATCCTAATGTTACCATTTTTCTTCTTTACTGGCACCATATTGGACACCCAATTTGAATGTCTAACAGGAAAAATTATCTTAGCCTTCAAGAGTTGTTTTAGTTCAACCTTTATTTGACTCTCTAAGTTAGGATGAATCTTCCTTAACTTTTGTTACACTAGTTTTTGTTTAGAAAGCATTGGAATAATATGTTGAATGATCGATGTATCGTATGTTTTCAAATTATCATATTTCCAAGTGAAGACATTTTTATATTTATGCAATAATCTAATGAATGCAATTCTTTCTTCTGAAGAAATTCCTAATCCCAAATTGGTGTTTTGAGTATTATTCTCAGTACCAAGGTTTATCAATTCAAATATCAAAGTAGAACTCTGGAGCTTTGAATTACTAACCTATTTAAACCTATCCTTGATGTCATATAGATCTTCAAGATTAACCACTGGTTTAGGTATTGAGTTCTCTTCTTGCTTTTCCTTCATTTGAAGGTCATGATCACTTTCATCAATAATTTGATGATCATAGGCCTTATTAGAAGTTAAGAAATTTAAAATGTCTTCATCGTGATTGAACACTCGCCAAATAGTGACATTGTCAGGAATTGATGGTCTAAAAATTAACTCTACTGAGAATCTGTCTGGGTTGTAATCTTCAGATGGAAGGAGCTTGGAGGCAACATTAGCTAGTAAATCTGTTGTTGAATTCTATGATCTAGGGATGGGAGAAATATTGAATGCTAAAAATTGAGAGATGAGGTCTTGTACCAAAGATTGATAGTGTTTAGTGTGAGTAGAAAGGCCTCATAGGTTGATTGCTTTGTAGAGTCGTTGAATTAAGGCCTCATATTCAGTTGTATTGTTTGTGCATTCAAATTCTAATCTACATGATAACATAGTCTTTTCCCCCTCAGGAATAACTAAAATGCATCCTGCTCCTGCACCTTCACTAGATTTAGACCCATCAAAATATAATGACCAAAACAAAGACTTATCTACAATTTTATTTATAGTTTTCTCAGCAAAATTAACACATCTTGATATATCTGTAAATTTTCGATTTGATATGTGAAATTATTAACTGAGAAAGGTGATGGTTGAGCAGTGAAATTGCCAAACAATGATTCGAATGAGTAATTCCCCAAAATATTCTTATTGAATGCTATTGGTTGATTTTCTTGTTCGAATTCAGTAACAGTATGGGTCATGTGTTTCCCCTTATCAATCTTGATCTGATTTGGCTTTCCTTTATAAGGGAGCCACATATGAGACCAATCGGTGGAAATATAACCATGGAGTTTCTTAGACCAGTCTCTACTCAAAATCAAGCCATAGAATTCAAGTATATCAGTGATTAAAATCTCGATTCTCTAAACCACTCTTGAATCAGTTGATAATCTAATAGTAACTGAGTTGATCTCTCCTAAAACCTAGACCTTAGTTCTATCCAACTGTACAATGTGAATTGCGGACTTTTGGGGTTCAATGTTCTATTTGGAACAAACTGAAGTTGGCATTATATTAGAGGAAGCCCCTGAGTCAATCAAACAGTTGTGTAGATTTCTATTATAGATCTCGTAGGTTAAGAGGAAAGGAGGGGTATGAGAATTTGATCTATCTCCTATTAAAACAACATTAGTATCTTCAACTCTACCACAAGGTGGTTTACCTGTCTCATTAGCAGCTTTAGATATTACATCATTTGGAAAAGGAAACGAAGGGACAACATTTAACTCCTTAAGAACTCATTTCTGTTGATGTTTGAGCTTATTAAGCTCAAACATAGTGATATTTTCCTTTGTCTTCTTCATGTGTTCAATAATATTGTAGTCCATAGAATCCGTAACTACTAATGTCTTTGATGTTAAAGGTGGTTTTGAAGCTGATGGCTGATTTTGGGAAGGTATGGCTGTAGATTTCTTCGTGGGAACCTTTTCATTGGTAATAGTAGTACCTGTATTCCTTTTCTTTTGAGTTGTTTGAACAAGTTCAGGAGTTCCTTTACTCTTGGTAGTTACAAGGAAAGCTTATTGTTCATTTTCTGTATCGGAATTAGGCAAAATAAAGTCCCACATCCCATGATATTCTACAGTCTCCTCTTCTTCAGGTTCTCTGGATGACAAGATTGTTTCTTCTTCTTCTTCCTCTTCAGGATCGAAGTCTGCATTGGATATAGCATTTGGTGGTTTTGATTCAGGCTTCTTAAAATTCTTGAATGGCCTTTTTGTTGAAGTATCTGCTACTTGTTTTTTGATTTCCACCATTTCGTTTGACATAGTCTTGAGAACGTTTTGGAGACCCTCCATATCATATGGGTCTTTGGGGGTTTTCTTCTTTGAATCATCTCTGAAAGAAACTTTTTTGGATTTTCTATCTTCAACAGTGGCCTTTTTTTTAAAGCAATAATGCGTTTCTCTACTGCAAGTGCCTCTTTCACGTTTTCAGCTAGAGTTGGTTTTGCAGCTTTGTCTACAAAAATAGCTATAATTGAAGGTAGGGTTGTTATATACCATTCGCTTCTAATTTTCTCACTTGGTTTAGAGGCAGTTGGAATCTTATTCAAGATTTTATTAAACCGTGAATTGAAATCCTTTATAGGTTCTTTGGATTCTATCCTAATATTCGAGACATCATTGATTAATGTTGTTAGAGATCTGTCATCACCATACTTAGTTAGGAACTGCTCTTGAAAAATTTTCCAACTTGTAATGGATCTAGAGAGCAGGGAAAAATACCAAGACCCAGCTGATCCTTGTAAGGTATAAGGGAAAAGTCTAACAACAAAATCTTCCTCTGTTGCTCATTTTAAGTTAACTGCCAACATGAAGTTGTTAATATGCTCATCGTCTTGTATTCCCGCATCTGGATTAAACTTCGGTAACCATTTTTTGGGGTGTGCTAGAAATGGACGTAATGGTGCAGGCATCGTGATTACACTAGGATTATTCCATGGATTCTGAGCCAATGTAGAGCAAATACTAGATGATATTGCCAATTAAGTTCCAGATGGCTGGGAAGGAGATGATATTGAAATTTGAGATGGTTTAGATGTTGAGGTTCCTAATCCCTATTGAACAACAATGTGTAATGGGGGAGTGGATGGCTGACTTCACACTGGAGAAGATGAAATGGATGATGATGAGATAGTCTCACTATTAGATCCTTCAGTTGTTTTTCTTGCCCTTTTCCTTTTAGGTAGGGGCAACTCAGTAGGTTCAATAACAAGCTTCCCACTCTGAAGTTTGGTGAGATGGTGAGGTGGAATGAATTGCGAAGTCTCAGTGCCTTGAGATATCTCAGATTTCTGTGGTGATATTGAAAAATCTTAAAGTTTGTGGATAAGAGACTCAAGTTCAAGAGACTCTGGAGTTAATCATTCTGGGTTATGTTGGGGTTGAGTAGTGGTAGTTGACTCCTCTTCTTCTCGTTTGAAGACTGGAGTTCCAGTATGCAAAGGAGAGGTCGGAGGTGAGTTGGAGGGAGATTTACTCTTAGAATGGGTTGTATATTTATGTTTGCTCGCCATTCATAGTTCATGCCCTCCTTCTAGTGCCAAAAATGTTGATGCCTCGAAAATCATTGCATCAACATGGGGGAAAACCACCCAATCTGGACCTTAAAAGCAGCTCATTTTCCATTTGGTGTGGTGGCTCCGACTGGATATAATGGGACCAATTTTCCAATGGTTGGTAAATAGGATGGATAAGTGGTTGATTTTCTATTATCTAATGATAATGGATGGATAATTTATTCTATAATGAAAAAATAATAAACAACTTAATCTATCCCAGGAAATTCCCAATTTAGTGTAACTTTTGACGATCTCTATTTTCAAATAGGCATATAAATGACTCCATTGATAAACAAAGATATTCATTCATATGATAATTACTTTGTTCAAATAGTTGAACAGAGTAATCATTTAAAACAATATTACACTACTCTTCATATATCATTGATATAAATATGATTGAAAGAATAACAGTCAAACATTCAATAGTGATAAGCATAAGGACTGTTGTAAAAACACATACATGTATACAATGATAGCAAGATTAAATAAATGCTAATTCATATAAAATAATGGAGAAAAGACATAGATAATAGTAACATATGTAATTCGGATCCCTCCCGATATCAATCACATTCAAATTCTTTATTCTAACTTAGAACACTTTCACAAAAAGCAATAGTGCATATCTCATCGAAGCATTCTTCATTAAAATTTGGAATATAGGTCCAGTCTTCATAAAAAATATGTATCAGAAGCACAATAGTGTGACTTCCCGATCTGAGTTTATACAAAAATTTAGGACCCTTTCTAAAGACATGAAAGGGTCTATAAATACTATCTAAGATAACTAATTATGAAATAAAAATTCTATTAGGTGGTATAACCAAATCATGAAGACCTCCTTGAAATAGATCTGTATGCAGTCAGTAGCATGATTCACTATTTCGGCTCATCATCCTTTGGCTTAAGCTGGAAGATAGCAAGCACTGGTTGCAATTCTGGAGGGTGACTCAGATGAGAATGCAGTTGGGCTGAATATGTAGCATCATGAATTTTGGGAATCATGTAACTGATTGCATCGGTTAAACATTTGAGTTCTGCCCTTTGACTGTATGGTTTAACTAGGAAGAACCAAAGGCGTCCCAGGTTAAACTTTGGATGCATCTAATTAATCGCTCGTTTTCCAATTCTTGATTGCATGTCTGTTGCAATGATTTGGCTGATGGAAATTTACCTCGAGTGCACTATGAAATCAAATTAGACAGATAAAGAGTATCATTGATTAACTTAGTAAAATTACTGGTTGTTGATCTGCATCTTGAAGTTTCCCTTTCTACTTTCATCAATTGCGACTGCCATTCTACGAAAAGAATCTCCTTGTGTGATTCTAGAATTTTAGGCAGATTTGTAGCAGAGCCTCAAACCTAAAGTCTATTGGTTGAGGAAAACTCATGGAATTCTCTATCTGTTGTGATAATTGAGCAATTTTCTCATCTTTTGTTTTACTTATCTGTTCATTCATTGTCTTAAGCTTGGACAATGTTGTAGACAATTCCCTTTATTTCTGCACTATAGTTTGGTCTATCCTCTATTTATCCTTTATAAATTGCTTGTTTAATTGGTTGTTTACTTTCTTCTATGCTGCTAACTGCTATTCCAATTTTTCTATTCTTTGTTGTCGTTTGGATACCTGTGCCTCTAATTAAACAATTATTTGGTCCTTTTCTTTTAGTAAATTGCTCACTTTTGATGCTTTATCCATAGTATCTATCGAGTAGGCCCTGACATACTGATAGAGTTTTGTTAGGTATTCAGAGGGATTGAACTCTTCTTTCCATACCACATTAGCCATCCCTGTTTGTGCAGGCAAAAGGGAACACTGATCAATCCTTCTCTTTTTCCTTTGTCTTTTTACTACAACCCTATGCTTAGGACTGTAAAAGATATCTAATGGTGGTATATCTTCTATCTGCAAAACAATTTCATCTGATAGATCTTTATGAATTATCTATATATCTTTTCTTACAGGTAGGTTGTTGGTTACTTTAGTTTGAACCGTACATGTTGCTGACTTGTGACCAATTATCACTTGAGGTGTACTAAAACCCTGTGAATTCTCACAATTGCTTATAATGGAATCGAACTATTGGCATTCTATAAGGAGCTTGGGATCGATTTGAGTATCTATATCCATGTGTTCACTGCCCTTTTCCTATTCCTTCTCCTATTCCTTCTCCTATTTTAACTCTTTTCCTTTCTTAAGAATTTTTTCCACAGCTTGGGATCTGTCACCAGTTTGTTGTTCAGGCTCGCTTGACTGGATTGCTGGGGTGGTAGCTAATAAGTCCAGAGGCAGAGTTTGCAACCTCTCTTCTCTAATCCTATTGAACACTTCCAACTCTTCATCTTTATATTTGATCCTAGCTAATGTTTTTACCTGAAATAACGATTCTGATGAGGAAAATAGGTCATCAAATTCATCCTTTTCATGATCAATCCTTGCAAGCTTGGGTCGTTCAAGAACATTATAGGCAACTTTTCTAGGATCATATTGTCTATTGGGGATGGTTGAAAAATTGAGAATCCTTATTTTCTCTGCCTCCTTTCCTGCGTGTTTGTAATCATGAAGGGTGTAGACACCGCATCTTAGAGGAAATGTAGGCCATACCTGTTTCTTAGAGTTTCTAAGAGTTTTGGATGTCCCTTCTGTTGTTATTTAGTAGGCCAATTCCCGAGCTAACAACTTATCGGGCACATACAGAGGAAGGACATGGGGTTTTGTAAGGCTACCAGAAAGTCTTATATAAGAAAACTTGTCTTCTTCGAACCATTTACCAACTGCAATCAAGTCTATCCCTGCTTCCTCGAAAATCCTAGGGGTAGGTTTATGAAAAATAGCATTGTAGATAGGCAACACAAAACCATTGCATATTTTGTACAAATGATCTTTGTAGTGGGCTTTCCATAACATCTGATGATAAATATGGATTGGCTTGGGATCCTGGGGAGTCCATCTCCATCCAAGTACTTGATATTCAGAGTTAAAACAAAGAGTATCCATAATATAAGCACTATAATAAAAAGGGGGAATGGTCCTGGTATTTTTGCGTGAATTTGGTCTGAATTCAAGAATTGTTGTGACCAATTTGTCGGACAATATGTTTGCCCAATCCATTACATAACTATTAACTGTTGCTTCCATTGAAGGGACCATTTCAATGGTGAATTTATAAGAATCATGTATCCCCCACATTCTACACATCATAGCCCCGACATAACACTAAGGAGAAGCCAATGAGTCCATGAGTACTTACCTGATGATTCGTGTTTGTGCTTCTCAGGATTATGTCTCCACTACTTAATTGGGGTTGATTCTGTCTCATTTTCATTCGCAAATTTTTCCAAGAAATCTTTTTTTGTACCGCTTTTCAGGTTTAGGAAAGTGATACATTTTCCTTATATCATCACGTTGGAACGAGCCAAAAATCCTCCCATCAATTGTGCAAAATTTTCTTCTTGAAACTAGAATTTCCTCTACCACCCATCTCACTACGTCAGTGTATGGAAGAATATTTTCTCGTGCTGCTATTCTGTGCAAATGTAAACAAGCTAAATCTTTGAGAGGTGCTTCCGATTTGTTAGTTGAGTCGTCCATGACTTCTTCTGATACTTCCCCAGGCTCCTCTGCTTCAATTAAATTCTAAATGCTCTCGCAAATAGTATTTCCAAGGCCGAGGAACATAGTGTATGAGATTAACCCTTTTTTGCTTGGATCTGGATCTTTGGCTAGCAACACTACTTCTATAGGAGCTGTGGCTACAGATTTTTTTGATTTCTTCTCCATTTGTTTCAAATTCCATATTTGAGTGGAGTTCTGCACAAGCGATGAGAAAAATGTGATACAGAGAAATTCTTTTATAGATAAATATGAAAGAATTATGTCGATCAGCAGTTGATAATGGATTATAGTGAAATTGTCGTCGATAAAATCTACAAAAAAATATTCCCTTAACTACTTCATTGATTAGCCGTTTAACCTGTCAATCATGGTAAAGGAGGTTTTAAATGTCCATCACGTCGTTTATATGCCAAATGATTCATTTAAGTGTGGCTTAGATTTCTTTGATGGATAATCAGAAGTAAATCACAAATCGACAATCGGTAATATGAATAGAAAGGCTTTAATATTTGTTTTAAAAATTTCCGATCACAGAAAGGTGATATAATGCATGCAATCCTTTTAAGTATGTTCTCGAGATATGTCCCTTATTAATGCATCGCAATCAGGGAATGGGTTCGGGTTTTATTACTATGTCAATGTGATTTCACTGATCACCGATTGCAATATGCTTTATCCCATTGAAGGATTCGAGTATGCCTTTTAATCATGTGTTGACTATTATTGTCGATTGCCGATGGTGATACGCTTTATCACATCGAAGAGATCAAGGGGGCTATTTCATTGTGCTTTGTAATTTGCCTTTCTCGATATCTGATTGCGATTACCTTTTCGGATCGGAGTGAATGAATGTGTCTTTATATATGTTTCCCTTGTTATTGCGATATGCGATCTTGCGATTGCTTTATCGCAATAACGAAGAACTTGATGATTTTTTTAAAGACCCACTTTATTTCTATTCAAAATGATTTTAAAGTACTTCATTTACATCAATCCGTTTGATAAGGGTTTTTCGTTATGATGGGTTAGTACCGATTCATTCAGACATCTAAGTTTATTTTAAAAGGGACCCATTTCATATTATGATTTTGTAGAAAAAATTTATGAAATGGGGGGTTGATGTACAACACAACAATACACTAATATGCTGACAAGGACTTTCACCAAAGGATAATGGAATATTTCATCAAATTGATTAAGGAAAAGCATGGAAAGGATATTAGTAAGGATAGAATAAATGAAAAATCCATTCAATGTGTTCCTTGTAATATAGAAATAAACAAAACATTTAAAGAAAAGTAATTTCACAATGATCCAGTCCAAGAAAACAAGGTTTTCCACAAAGCAATTAAGTCTTCTAGAAAAATTCAACAATTCCAATTTAATAATCCTATCAGCCTCTCTTTGTACCTTTTGGGACAATTTCTAGTTTTAGTTTTATATTCTCACAACATATATAGTTTAATCATGTTGACTAGAAAATTTCAAATTCACAAAAGATTCTTAGCTTAGAAATCAATATGCTATGTGGACTACTAAAAGTAGATACAACTTACAACACAAGTTGTTATCAAACCTCCCAAGAGAACTAGAAGGATCAAGTGTTACAGAGAAAAATATACTAATAGAAACATGAAACACTAATGACCTTGCCAAAAAAAAGGGCCAAAAATTGCACCTACTGCCTATGTATTTCCTCCCCAATGGTTGAAGAGATAAAATTGAAAGATATTCTTTACATTACATAATCATGAAATAGACCAGCTATTTAAAAACCCAAATAAATACAGAATTTTGAAGAAAATCCTAGAAGCTACTTAAAAACACAAATAAATACAAAATTTTGAAAAAAATCCTAAAATATGATGATAATGCAAATGTTGCCTAAAATTCGATGATAATGCAAATGTGGTTTGAACCTGAAAAACTCAGTTCTGCACCATTGAATTGAACTAGTTATGGTCTATACTCTAAGAACACACATATGCTTAACTTACAATAATATAGAGTCACTTGCACAATGAAATCATACTATAAGATAACTAAATTATATTATGGAAGACACCCAAATAGATGAAATCATACTATAAAAGAACTAAATTATATTATAAAAGGAACACAAATATATTTTGTCATGGATCTAAGAGTATTGCATACCTTTGCTATATAGGTCGTATTCCTTCCTTTTCCTCAAGTCGCTACTTAATTTGGTCAATTGTATGATTGGGTTGAATATCTATCTCCACTTCCTTTCTTATAAGGGTCTTGAGCTTGATGGAAATGCCTCCCCTTACCGCAAAAGAAAGTGAAGGGTTGAGTGGTTTTCCATATTATAATCAGCTAGAGTGAGAGAGAGCCTATCTTCTAGCTATTTTCTGCCAAATATTAATCACTGCTCATGTGGAGGGATACCCTCCTTATACTGTCACAACAACCAAATAACACACCTAGTTAAATACCAAGTGCAATTGCATTTTACAACAGAAAGAAAACACTCTGGATAGATAGTGCTTAAACTTCAAATACTATAAAAAACTTAAAACTCATCAATAGTTTAAATGACTATCAGCAAGAAGATACACCATAGATATTACAAAAATCCACAATGTTTTAAAAGGCTGTCAATGACTACTTTACATATGCTTGAAAATCTGCAAAGGTTCAAAATGCTATCGACAAGCACTATACAAGCAGTAAAAATCCCAATGATTTTAATGAGTATTAGTAAGTACCAATACCAAATAATCAAATTTTGGTATGCCTGACAAGCTAAGGAGTACCAGTGAGGAGTTAGAAGTTTCTCACGATAGGGTAAGGGATATGGCTCAAACTTATGATACCCATAGATGAATATGATTGTGTTTTGATTAAGACTTGCCATATTTAAGAGGTTTGCAGAGTTGGGGAAAGTGGGGAGCTGTTATATCCTTCACCAAGGTTCAAAGATATACCAAAGAAGTGGTAGACACACAACCTACATGGAGTTAAGTCCAGGTGAGTACATAGGTGTATAATGTAAGTAGCATCTCATTAGTGAATAGATGCAGATGATCAATGCATATATAAAAGTTATCTCACCTCTGGATATATGGTGGCTAATTATTACATGAGAGGCATTTTATAGAAGTAAAAGTAAAAAATTCTACACAAATAGCATTTCATTTCATTAACACAAGTAAAAACAAAAAACAAAAAATGCATGTTTTTGAATTGAGGCTTCTGGCACGCCCCCAAGCCTACGGTGGTCTTTCAACCGTGCCGGTGAGGTGCGACACCACCACACAGTTTCTTTTTAACAATACTAATGTATGTGGACTACGCCTAATTCACAACCAATAACTTAGTTTGTTTTTCACAACCAAGTAGAATGCATTAAACCTTTATATCAATGAAGCCCATACTCATTCATTATCACAAAAATTATAAAAGACATCAATTGCATGATATAAAGGGGAGGGGCAACTCCCGAACAGTCTTCCCAACAACGTATTATATATATCAGTTTTACAATAGTACAAAGTTCAAGTGTGCTTGGAAAAATCCAAGCCAACACTTAGCCAATTTTTACAACCATAGGCAACCTGCCTTTACATAGGCAAATGCACACCTTTGCACCAAGAGTGGGTGCCCACACGGGTCACCAAGACACTCTACACAATCCTACACATCTGCACGTCCAAACTGCAACTCACGGCCCTTTTCAACCAACCAACGACCAAGCAATACCTCTGCGCATTTACCATGCCATGCGCATGAGTTATGCGCATCAAACTGCGCCCTTCACTTGCTGTGCGAAGATCTCAAGGATGAGCGAGCTTGTTCGTTGTCTCTCAAATGCTCCAACGCATGACATATATATACACATGTCAACGTGAATGTATGTGGGCGGTGGCACCTCGGCCGATCCCCAAAATCCTTTCCAACACACCCCTTCATCATACGCCAATACCATCGGCTTGCCATAGCGTAAGCCACTCCCATCGGTGTATAAATGTGTCGTTCAGTTCATTGTTCCAACCTGCTGCCCATGTGCTCCAACCGCAGGTCGTTTGTCTGTGCGCGCCTGCTCGTTCAACCAACTATCCACCCGCTCGTGTAGCACTCGCCTTCGTGCAGAGCTCACCTTCGTGCAGCACTACCCACGTTCGTTCAGCCTTCACCCGTTCATCGCGCCCATCGTTTACCCGTTCCACCCGTCGTGCGCTCTCCGACATTTTCCCGTGTCGCCATCGCACCCGCGCGCCCATCGTTTACCCATGCGCCCGTCGCACGCCCGATGTTTTCCCCCGCGCCCACCGTGCACGGTGACTCGCCTGGCGCCCGACGCGTTTGTGCCCAAGGGCCTTACATCCTCCTCCACCTGAAGTCGTTCTCGTCCTCGACAACATCCCCAAGCATCAATCCATGATATCAACTCCTCCACATATGGCAAACATCCCCGCAACATATCTAGGACTCCATCTCCACCATGTATCATCTAAGCGACCAACTGCCACCAAGATAGTCCATACCAAAGTATGTCATCGATGTCCATGATCATCGACCACCTACCACAATCTATCCATGCTGCTCTCCACCATGGAAGGCTGGCCCTTCCAACTCAAGCTACATGTCCTCTGCAACAATGTGTCCACTCCATCATGTCACCAACTCCATCATGTGCAAAACTGCCCATGATATGTCAACAAGTGTTAACACACCACAACCATGTGTCAACATCTCATCAAACTGCCAAGTGCTCAAAGAGAAAACTCCTCCATCAAGTGTCAAGTGTCCCAAGGGAACACCTTACCATAGAATGTCAAGTGCACCAATGGTTAAGAGTGCAATCGCTGACAATACAAAATTGTAGAATCTAAAAAAATAATAAATCCATATTCCCCTTGGATGAAATGTGAAGGAAAAGTATGTATACACAAAGCTCACATGACACAACAAAAACCCTCAATAAATAAAATAAAATGGAAACAATAGGGCATGAATGCCTAGAAAAAAACCACAGAGACTAAAAATAAAACCATAAAATAATCCATTCATAACCAAAAGCCATAAGTAAAAGAAAAACCCCACATGTAACAAAAAAAATCGAAAACAAAAACTAAGTTCTACAATTCTGTCATACAAAACCCCACTTGCATCAAATAACTAAAAAAAGGAAGACATAAACCTAATTGGGATACAACATGATTCCAATTATCAATGGTATCACTGCTTTCAACATCGAGGACGATCATCCTCACTTTGAAAGTCTTCACATATATCTGCATCTTGGCCTAAAAATATCAACGATCCTCCAAAAAAAAATTATGTGAGATAGGGGAATCCAACCCAGATTGAATGGTGGTGAGATTAAGGAGTGAAATGAAGATTATCGAGGATGGAATAGATACATATAAGTTTCATGCAAGGATAATTCATTTGATCCAACAAGAAGCAAGAACCCCTTAACACAAAGGCAATGAAGAATTTGACACCAACTAGATGCCTGACTGCTCGAGGACCATCATAAGTCCACGCTTGTGCCCCTAAAGAACACCCATATTTTTTTACACGAATTGATGAAAATAATTTTTCTATAGATGAAAATTTGCTTTATAAAGGGCATGGACACAACCATGAGAATTGTGGTCCACCAATAGGATTGCAAGAAACTACCAAAATTGATTTTCAACTCAATTTTGTAATGAATTTTTTTTTTTTTTTGGTTTTAACTAAGTAGAGTGTGAATGCCTAAAATATTATAGATTCTATAAATTTTGACTCATTAAAAAAAATACAATTAAATTATAAATAAAATTAAAATTATAAAATTTTGGAGTTGGTTTTTGTCAGGAGAAGGAGTGGAGACTAAATGTTACATGGTTAACATACCACTATCATCAACGTTGGAGGATAAGACTCCACAAGAGGTATTGTCTTGTAAGAAACCTTCTCTTTCACATTTGATGGTATTTCGATGTGATGCATATGTACATGTTCCAAATGAGAAAATAACAAAGTTCGATAGTAAATCTGAAAAGTGCATCTTCATTGGGTATAAGGATGATTTAAAAGGTTATAAGCTTTGGAAATCAGAAACAAGGAACATTGTGTACAACAAAGATGTGGTCTTTAGAGAGGTGAAATATATTATTAAACATGAAGTCCTATTAAAGGAACTTAAGAAGATAGAGTTTGAGCTAAAGGAAGAAGAATTAGACTCTACAATAGAAGATGAATCAGAAGATGAAGAGCCACAAAATTTGGTTGTGAGAAGATCAGTTAGAGAAAGTAAGAAGCCAAAAATTTATAGTCCATCTTTTTTCTATTCAAATTTTGCTTTATCTATTACTAATTATGATCCTAGAACTGTGAGGGAAGCACTAGATTCAGAGGATGTAAAGCTCTTAAAAGAGGTCATGGCTGATGAAATGACATCTTTGCATGAAAATGAGGCTTTAAATCTGGTGGAGTTGTCGGTTGGAAGGAAACCCATTGGCAACAAATGGGTGTTTAAGAAGAATATGAATGTAGAAGGAAAGGTGGAGAAATACAAATCATGGTTGGTAGAAAATAGTTATTCTGAGGTGTCGGGAATTGTTTTTGGGGATATTTTTTCTCTTGCTGCCAAGGTAGCTTCTATTAGATTACTTTTATCTGTTGCTACTTCTTTTGATTTTTAGGTAGAACAGATGGATGTGAGGACAACATTTCTTCACAGGGATCTAGAAGAAGAGATATACATGAAGCAACCTGAAGGCTTTACAGTGAAGGATGAGAAAGAATTGGTATGAAAGTTAAATATGTCTCTATCTTGGTTAAAACAATCATAAAGGATGTGTTATTAGAAATTTGATACATTTATACGAGGACGTGGCTTCACTAGAAGGAAAGAAGATCAGTGTGTGTATTTTAAATTAATTGGTGACCTTGTTATTTATATGGTCTTGTATGAGGATGATATGTTTCTAGTTGGAAATGACAAAGAAATATCCAAGATTTGAAGACCCAATTGTCCTCCAAATTCCACATGAAAGATATTGGTGTTGAAAACTATATTTTGGGGATGAAAATTAAATGAGATCGACAAAGAGGAAGATCGGGTCAAATGAGAGGAAGTATGTCGAGACAGTACTCCAGAGGTTTGATACGCAAGATAGTAAACCAGTGAAGGTTCATATTCCTATAGGCATAAAGTTATCTCTTGAACACTGTCCCAAGACACAAAAGGAGGAAGAGGACATGTCCCATGTTTCAAATGCAAGTGCAGTCGATAACCTATTGTATGTAATGGTCTATACAAGACAAGATGTTACACATGCAGTGGTAGTATTGAGAAGGTTTATGTCAAAACTAGGGAAGGAGCATTGGGCAACACTGAAGTAGGTTTTCAGGTATTTGTGTGGCACTATTGATTATGGTTTGTGCTACTAAAGAAGACCATGATTGGATGATTTTTGGACATCTATGGCTTTGTTGATGCATACTGGGCTCAAGATCTCAATAAGAGAAGACATAAAAGTTGGTATATGTTTAACCAATTTGGAGGTGCAGTGTGTTGAATGAGTAAGAGAGAGTTTCTAGTGGCACTTTCAACTACAGAGTAAGAATACATGGCAGCGACTCATACAAGAAAGGAAGTATTTTGGTTGCAAAGATTGTGCTCAAGTATGGGTCTGTACATCAAGCTATAAGGATAGACTATGATAGCCAAAGTGCAATTTTCTTCGAAAAGAACCTTGCTTATCTTTCAAGGACAAAGAACATTGATTTTCAATATCACATTGTGAGGGATATGGTTGGAGACAAAAAGGTGTTGCTGGTAAAGGTGGACACCTTAAAGAATATTGTAGATGCATTGATAAATTCTGTCAGCATTAATAATTTCTTTTCGTGTAGAGAAATAATGGGCATTGCAGAGCTGGATGAATGACTAATCTCTCTTATGGCCCCATGTGGAATGAAAACAACAAGTGGGAGGATGTTCAGTTGTGTTATATTCTTTCCAAGGCTACCCCACACATGGGGTGTCACACAG
>APFE030306185.1:0-35304 GCA_000404065.3 Pinus taeda
CTGGCATCATCATCAATCTGTGCTCGTCCTGGATTCCCCTTTGGAGGCGGAATCCTCACATCCTTCCCCTTTGGAGGCGGAATCCTCACATCCTTCCCCTTAGGCTGGAAAGCCTGTCTCTGGGGGTAAGGTGTCTGGGTCCTGGGTAAGGCATCCTATAAGTCCCGGGTCCTGCTAACAGCATCCTGGAGTGTCGCTGGTCTAGTGGATCTGACTAGACCCTGAAATGGCTCTGTTAACCCCTCAACATACATGTAGATCCTCCGTGCCGCGGATAGATCTGGCACCATCACTGAAACCCTCAAGAAGTCTACAATGTAGGTCTCTGGGCTCCCAGTCTTTTTGAGCCTCGTCAGCTCAACAAAGTGTTGTTCCGGATCCCTCCGGTCAAACCTCTCCATCAATCTCTTGGTGAAGTGTAACCATCACATCGAACCACCAGTCAGGGGCCTCACCATCCAAATGTAATGTCGCCACCTTGATGGCCTCTGTCTCCGACATCTACTTAAGCTGGAAATAGATGTCCAGCTTCTCCACCCAAGACCTTGCCGAACTGTTTGATGAACCATCAAACGTAGGCAAGTGAAATCTACTAGTTGTGCGGTGGGTGTCCCCATCATGATAATGCCGGTATCCTCTATGATGGTCGCAGGGTCTACTATCCCGTTGGAGCTTAACAAAGTCTCTGAATGAGAGAGCATCCCTGAACTCCTACCCATAGGCCTGGTACTCTGCAAAATAATTGCCCATATGACCGAGCTCTGCCTCCTGCTGGGCTCCAGCCCCCATGTCTGCTCCATGGAAAGTGGGCATGGTAGAGCGTGTAGGGGCGTCTGAGGCCATCTGCTGAGTAGTATCATGCTGAGTGGCACCTTGCTCTGGAAAATGGTGGGATGTACCCGATCCCTCACCAACTTGGAAAACCCGTGGGTTCTCACGTTGTCTAGCCTCCACTGCCGTGAATCTCTACCCCATCACCTCGATCTGCCTCAACAGATCCTGCACTGATTTGAGGAGCATGTCCGCAAATCTCTTCCCGTCCTCGTCTGCCATCGAATCCTCCTGCTCTGCGTCCACCACAGGCTCCCCCTGTTCTGCGTCCACCACAGGCTCCTCCTGTTCTGTGTCCACTACCCGAACACAGTCCCCCTCTCCGTAGGTGTTCTCCAACCTACTCTCAATATCTTTGTATTTCCTACCTCTGTAACAGATGTAGGGCTTCTCCCTCGGTGTCGTAGACTGCTAGCTCCACAGGCTGAGCCAGATCTATGCTCTGATACCACTGTAATATCCCGTTTCAAAGATATTCCCCAAAACCCCGTAAACTCCAACCAAATACGCACAAATGCTATAATAACCGGGAAACTCAAAATGATAAAAATAACAGTTGTGCAACATATAATAATGCAAACATGGAATGTAAGCAGATACTCGAGAAATGTAGAGAGAAATGCTAAGCCATTTTATTATACTGAGCAATAGAATGAGTACAGGAGGTGATCAGAAGGATGGCACCTCGACTTGCACCAGGAAAGTGAAGAAATACACTCACAATAGCAAACGAATGGCCTCTCTTTGAACTGCGTGGGTGTTGCTGGAGAACTGTCGTGCTGCTGCTACTACTGGAAATCAAATGAGGATTTGGGACTGTTCCCCTCCTCAGAAAATGTTGAAACTCTGGAATCCGCCTCTACTCAGAAAATCCATAAAAACCCAGAAAGCTTTTATGAAATGGGCGACCCCCAAAAATCGCCCCCCTTGGGGAATCACGCAATCCCTCAAGGCCCTGCGCTGCCACTGAGTAGAATCCTCCAAAACACTGCCTGAAACTCTGCCAAACTACTCCAATATGCAAGAGTTGATCCCTTGCTCAATATCCCAACTCAACTCCTCCACAAATCCTCAATCTAGAACTGCCCCCAAAAGAACTGCGTCCCTCCCTCTCAAGACTGCGCAGTCCTCCAATGCTCAGCTCCACCTCAATGCCAAAGATCAAAACTACTGCAAAAACACTGCTGAAAATAACTTGCCCGAGTAGGCACTTGAAGTCCCCCGGGGCTAAGGGTGAGATCTCCGAACGGAGACACTCAGTGCACTAAATAGTGTTGCAGACAGGCTAAACAGCCAGCGTGCTCCAAGTCGAAGTGACTAGCTCAAATGCTCATAATCGAATGACAAAATGAGGAGGCTCCTCTCTCCTTTATAGTGTTGGCCTCTCTCAATCCCGAGGCCCACCTCCTCCAACGTAGCCTTTCTCTTGCCACGTTTTCCTCTCCATCTGCACAGTGCCTCCAAGTGTCTACGTGCGCCCCTCCTCTTTGTGGTCCTTTGGGCCCCTCGGCTCCCCCTTTAAGTTACAACGTTGTGCTACTAGGGAGTGACTTTATTCCAAAAGTGAGTTATGACCCCATTTTCTCACCTTTTTATTAAAAAATAACTATAGAAGGCAAAATTGAGCAAAATCGAATATTCCAATTAACCATGGCTAATTAGGAATATTACAGATTGTGACACTTAGAGGTCTCCCTCCTATTTGGGAAACCTTCATTACTATGATAAGCAACAACAATCTCCTCTCATCATTTGATGAAATTGTTGGAAAGCTTACTCAAGAAGAATCAAAGATGGTATCAAGAGGAAGAATTCAAAAGCAAGAAGAGGGAGAGCTCGTTGCATATATCACCAATGGAAAAAAGAAGAAGTAAAAGCAGGATCATCAAGGAAGCCTCCTTATCAAAATGCACAAAAGAAGGAATGATAGATCATCATCTCATATTGAATGTTATAATTGTCACAAGAAGGGTCATTATGCTCGAGATTGTCTAGAGAAGAGAAAAGGACCACGTTACAACACAAGAAGCAATAACAAATACAATAATCAAAAAAGGAAAGCCGATCGAAGAAATAACTATTGATTTGGGGTAGCATCGATGTGCTCTAGCCACGAAAATTGGTGGAGATGTTAAGGCACATGAGATCTCCAATACCCAGAAAGGGTTTGGGCATATTCTAAACAGTTTGGGAGATATTAAAATAATTGATTTTTTTAATGGAGTCCCTAAGTCTAAACTTAGGGAAATTAAAATATTAATGTGAATTAATATAAAACTATGTTAGAATGTTCCAAAAGTCATGATTCAAGCCAGATCTAATCTTAGCCGTTGATTAGGGACTTAATCTCGGTCGTTGATTTGTCAACGAGCAAAGTATAAGAGGAGGCTTAAGGGTCACTTGGAGAACACATCAAGAAATCAAGATTTCGACTTTTTGGGGCTGGGTTTGCTGAGAAATTTGAGAGAGTGATCAGAGTTGCAGCTGAGGGGCAGTGAATACAGAAGCAGAGGGGCAGAGATAGCACCGGGAGGATCAGCACAGTAGCCGGAGAGAGGGACGCAAAAGCAGCCAAGGGTTCACGCAAAGCCAGCCATGGCTCACGCAGAGGCAACCAGGAGCTGCGCAATGCCTCAAAGGGCTAGCGTGGGTGACGTAGAGGGCCAGAGGCCTGACGCAGTGCCTCCAAAGGCTGATGCAGGCCAACCCAGAGTGATGCTGGCTAACACTAGGCCAAAGAGAGGCTGACACAATCCCTAGAGGTTGATGTTGGGGTTTTGTGGGGCAGATTGGAGCTGTGACGCTGCCGGAGTGTTTATCCGGAGTTTCAACTGGAATATCTGCTTCCGAGTAGAGAGGTACTACTGCCGAGATTTTTCTCTATTGGGTGAATCTTATTTGGCACCCAGATTGTATTCTAAAACTGCTTAATAAATCAAACCCTCAAATAGTTGCACTGGTTTTCCCGCATTGGGTCTTTCCGGGGACATTAGTCAAAAAACAACGGTGTCACTTGTGTGTTTGTTTCTATTTCCTTCAGTTGATGATCTGTAATGTGTTGAGCATGTACTTGTATTTATTTCCAATGTTTACATGGTAAATAACTTGTTAATTAACAGAACAAGTAGGTAGGAATAAATCAGTAAAGTGCATGAAGGGTTTCTAACATGTTGGACTTAGAAATTCCAACATGGTATCGGAGCGTGGTTGCAGATCACAGAAAAACTGAGGACATCAGCGGAACAGAGCAGCAACAACAGAAAACAGTTGTCCCGAGTGACAGAAGTTGTTCCTAGTAGAGTCGCAGCAAGGAAGGGGTGACACAGTGCCTGCATCATCAAGATTGAGCCAGGAAAAGGCAGCGCAAAGGCTGAGGGAGGCAAAGGCAGGATCATGCAGAGGCCAGGAGGGCTGACGCAGTTGGCTGAGGAGGCTCATTTGCCAATGCAGGGATTGTGCAGAGCCTAGGAGCTCTAACCTTCAGTTTGCTGGGGCTTAGGAGGTTGTGGGTAAGTTGCAGAGTGGAGCTAGTGGGGTACTGTAGTCAAAACAGTACCTAACAGGGCAAGGCCAAGGTAGAGGGAGTTGTTGCCGAGGTGGATTTCTAGCCAAGGAATCCATATCAGTGTTGTAGTTGCATAGCAGATTGGAGAGGGGCATCTCAACATTGGCAGAAGGGTTTCCAGGAGGGAAATCGAGGCTCAAAGGAGTCATACCGAGAACTTCCAGGAGGTAAGTAGAGGAGCAACGAAATGGCACTACATGGAGTAAGAGACCAGGACAAATTGGACGAAGCCTCAAACTTCATAGTCTGGAAGGCCAGAATCTTATCCGTACTAGACAGGAATCGTGTCAAGCACTTCGCCTTGAGGACGATAGTTATCCCAATTGACCCGGTTGATAACGACAAGTACGAGGATGCAATGGCGAGGGCTAAGAGTATCATCCTTGCGAGGTCAAGGATCATATAGTACCACATATTGTCGAGAAGAACACAACTCAGGAGATGTGGGAGGCCCTGACCAAGTTGTATCGTACTTCCGTGCAGAGGAAGATGCTACTAGAACATTCGCTGTGATCATACCAGATGCAGAAGGGAGAACAGATCGACCCATTCCTCAACTGATTGAAGGAGATCCGGGATCAGCTGACTTCCATAGGGGCAACGCATCCAGAATTGATGGTGAGAACAACCCTGAATGTAATCTCAAAAGACTGGGAGGTGTTTGCCCAAAGCATACTGGGTAGGGCGACCCTTCCAAATTGGGAGGAAATGTGGGCTGCTCTTCGCTAAAAAGAGATCAGAAGGTTGAGCAAGGTGGGAAGCAGCGGCAAGGGGATCATAATCAAAAAGGAGGAGGAGGAGGATGTTGCCCTAACATCTGAGGGAAAGCAGGAGAAACAAAAGAAGAAGGACCTCTCCAAGGTCAAATGCTTCCACTGTGGGGAGCTGGGTCATTATGCGACCCAGTGTCCAAGGAAGAAGAGTAAGGGAGAGGCCTCCGAGACCAAGGCAACGCCAGCAAGGGCAAAGAAGGAAGTGGAGACAAACGATGATTGTGCCATGAGTGCTCTCATATGCCACTTCAGAAGAAGTGGGGAGACATCAAGTTGTAGTTAGATGGACTACAAGTGATGAGGGGCAGGATCCTTGAGGTACCCAACCTCTCGGATTATACCTGGCTACAGGAACCCGAAAGAGGAGTAGCAGTGATGGCGGATGTCAGTAGAGACGGGTGCAGATGGAGCGAGAGATTGAGCTATAATGCAGGATTCCTAGGACAGCGTGAGCCAGCAGTGCAAGAAGCACAGGAGTGTTGCACCAGTGCAAGATGGCACAAAGAGGTGTGCAACAGTGCGAGATGCATAGAGTTGTTGCAGCAACGCAGAGGTCAGATAGGGAGCACTTGTCAGCAACATAGGGAGTTTCAGCATCGAGGGTGTCTCTACCCTGACAAAGATGTCAGAGTTGGGATATCAATTACTTACTTCTCAGTAACTGAGTTGCAGTGCAGTAGTTAGCAGTGGTAGTGCTATGGACAGCATGATGTAGCATGATGAGAGGGGTTGTAGTGCAGATGCAACAGTGGCAGTGGTAGGGCCATGGGCAGCAGCACGGATGCAGAAGGAGTTGCAGTACGGATGTAGCAGTGGCAGTGACAGGGCCATGGGTAACAGTACAAGGTGCAACAGTGCAGAGGATGTTGGGCAGCAAGCCTAGCATCAGCATAGAGACCGATGCCGGATGATCAGAGTGATGATTAGTGAGGAGTATTACTAGAGCACAGTCCTCGCTAAGAGGGAGTGTTGATTTGGGGTAGCATCAGATGTGCTCTAGCCACGAAAATTGGTGGAGATGCTAAGGCACATGAGATCTCCAATACCCAGAAAGGGTTTGGGCAGATTCTAAACAGTTTGGGAGATATTAAAATAATTAATATTTTTAATGGAGACCCTAAGTTTAAATTTAGGGAAATTAAAATATTAATGTGAATTAATATAAAGCTGTGTTAGAATGGTCCAAAGTCATGGATCAAGCCAGATCTAATCTTAGTTGTTGATTAGGGACTTAATCTCGACCGTTGATTTGTCAACGAGAAAAGTATAAGAGGAGACTTGAGGGTCACTTGGAGAACACACCAAGAGATCAAGATTTCGACTTTCTAGGGCTGGGTTTGCTGAGAAAGTTGAGAGAGTTTTCAGAGTTGTAGCTGAGGGGCAGTGAATACAAAAGCAAAGAGGCAGAGATAGCACCGGGAGGATCAACGCAGTAGCCGGAGAGAGGGATGCAGAAGCAGCCAAGGGTTCACGTAGAGCCAGCCAGGGCTCACGCAGAGCCAGCCAGGAGCTGTGCAGTGCCTTAGAGGGCCAACGTGGGTCACGCAGAGGGCCAGAGGTTTGACGTAGTGCCTCCAGAGACTGACGCAAGCCAAGCCAGAGTGGCGCTGGGCTAACACTGGGCCAGAGAGAGGCTGGCGCAGTCCCTAGAGGTTGATCCTGGGGTTTCGTGGGGCAGATTGGAGCTGTGAAGCTGCTGGAGTGTTTATCTAGGGTTTCAACCGGAATATCTACTTCCAAGTAGAGAGGTACTACTGCCAACATTTTTCTTTGTTTGGTGAGCCGGATTTGGCACCCAGTTTGTATTCTGAAACTGCTTAACAAATCAAACCCTCAGATAGCTGCACCTGTTTTCCTGCATTGGGTTTTTTCGGGGACATTAGTCCAAAAACAACAGTGTCACTTGTGTGCTTGTTTCTATTTCCTTCAGTTGATGATCTGTAATGTGTTGAGCATGTACTTGTATTTATTTCCAGTATTTACATGGTAAATAACTTGTTAATTAACAGAACAAGTAGGTAGGAATAAATCAGTAAAGTGCATGAAGGGTTTCTAATGTGTCAAACTTGGAAATTCCAACAATAACCGCGATAGAAAATATGAGAGAAGAAGAAGAGATGCCTCAAGCCACCGTGAAGAAGATTGTCATCCTCAAAAGAAGTCAAGATTTCCCAGGTATGAAAGTAATGCTGTAAATAAATCTGAATACATTCTTATTTCTTCCCTTACTAGTTCTTCTTCTCCAGATTTGTGGGATAGTTGGTTAGTTGATAATGGGGCCACTCATCATTTCTCTGGATATAAGCAAGTTCTCTCTAATCTAGTAGAGAGGGAGACTAAGTGTCATGTCCCTTCTCAAAAACATTAGTAACAGGGTGCTGCTACACCATTTTTGCACATTTTTGACTTAGGAAGAGGGTCTCACACTTCAACTTAGGGATGTAGGGGCCAAATCGATTTTATTTGGCAGCTAGTGGAATGTGGGGGCCACCCACATGGGGAATTCGAACTAGCCATTCAATATGCTTGGAGGGAAATCGAATGGATGGATGGAGGGGCCCACATGAGGCTAAAGAGGCCCAAGGAGATATAAGGAGAGGTCAACTCTCATTTTGGATCATCGTTGACATATGCAAACAAACACACATCTGTTCACTCTGTTGTTTAGCGAATCTACTGGTTGTTCGAGTATCTCACGCAGGAGATTCAACCTCTACTTTGAGGGACCATTCATGCCTGCCCTAGGGAGGTTGTTCTACAGGAGTTTTCAAAAGTTCCGAGGCAGTGACACACATCAGCAACTAGCACAAAGAAGGGAGTGCGTATTTCTGGGCAGCCAGGAATCACGCAAAGCAAGTTCTAGACTAGCAGGGATCACATAGCTTGTTAAGAGGTCAAAGAGCTGAGGTAGCATGATATCTTTAGTTATGTTCTATGCTACAACAATTTATTTAAATTTTCACAGTTAGAAATCACATCAACATTAAGATAAACTGCAGATAAAACACAGATATAAATCGCAGAAGACAAGCCAAGACAAGAGGACACAAGATGTGGCGCTAGCTAGGGACAAACCCCACAATGTGTGGGGAAACCCTTTATCAACTATTCTTTTATGTTCTTCAAAGTTCAGCAGAGAAAGAGAAAGAGATAGTATATTTACAACAGAAGTCAACACTTTGACTTATCTAGATCTAGCATAGATCATTTCGTATAACGATGAGATCAATTTAAGACATTCTGCTTCAACTGATTCTCTAAGGTGATGGCTTCACCTATCGTAGTCTTGAATTTAGTCCACTTACTGCACCACGGCACCATGCTGTACTGTCACAGTGCTAGACCTTGATCACTGAGCTGCTCTTATCTGCTCTTGTCATCATGCCGCCCATTATGCTGCATCTTCCATCATCATGATCTAAGACTATTTATCATTCTCATTATGTTGAGACTGTGTCTTTTTACTGGTATACCAAGGATCTCATACTATCATCGATCTGAGTTATCTAACATAATCTTTATTATAATTCTATCACTGTTGTTCATTGTGATAGGGCTGCTACAGGTATGCCACCAAGGATTTCCATCATCATATAGACTTACTGAATTAGCATAAATCCACCTTACTGTTATGATGCTATCAACGTGATCTTTATTGAGTTTTGACAAACTGAGAATGATTCATACACTGTCTCCTTAACCGAAGTTATTTATGCCTCATCTATCTGAGATAGATGTGCCCAAATCACATACATCCTGCTTTCTTCATTCGAGGATACACACAGGTATGCTGATTCTGTGGCTCCTTCACGTATGATCTGCGGCTACCTCACTTTGACAGTGATTAGGGTATCATGTTGACTGCGTGTCTCTGCCCTGAGTATATTAACTACGTGAAAGGATTCTCTAGTGATTAGGGCATCACGATGACTACGTGTCTCATATCATATATGACTGCGTGAACATATCTTATATGACATTGTATAACATCCACTTGGAACAGTGCATCACATTCACTTAGAACAGTGAATCACATCCATTATGAAGAGCGTATCACATCCACTTAGAACAGCGTATCACTTCCATTATGAAGAGCGTATCACATCCATTTAGAGCAGCGTATTACATCCATGAAATGCGTATTACAGTCTCCATGATTTGCAGCTAGATGTACCCATTTCAATGTATGAATTGTCTCCCATAACAACGGCTAGATGAATTCATTACAGCATATGAATTTTCTCCCACTACAACGTAATGTCTTCCATAATCTAACTGCGTGTAAGGATCTCTGCCCTATGTATAATTAGGGCAAGTTCTGTTTCCATTGCTGCGTATATATAAGTGTTTTCATTTGTGACTGCGACTAGGGCTTATTAAGCCAGCATATATTCTTCTTGTGTCTCTCCATTTCCAAAAACCCAAAGACGTGGAAAGGAGATCACATATGAAGTGTGTGTAGCTAATGACTCAAAATCCTCTCTTATTTATACTAAAAGTGTGGATGATTGAATAGACATGACGTTTGGGCTTCTTAAGCCTACATAAGTTGCTAGTCGGCTAGATAATAAATCCATAATCAAAATAAATTCATATCTCCATAAATATTTATCGGAATCGGATGATCTTTAGATCAATCCTACACCTCTCGACTCGACAACAGTGATCCAATAAAAATATCAACTGCCATAAATAAGCTGACCCACATGGAGTTTGGCCCTAGTTGCCAATTTAGCACTCCCTCTCAACTAGGGAGAACTCCATCCGCTGATCCATAATTCCGACTGTACTATCTCTGCCATCAGTGCCCTGCACTCTTCGGCCCTACTCTGCTGGCTCTGCTCTGCTCTGCTTTGCTCAGCTCTGCTGGCTCTGTTCTGCTCTACTCAGCTTTGTTGTCTCTGCTGGCTCTGCTCTGCTCTGCTCAACTTAGCTCTGTTAAACTATGAAGAAGAAGAATTGATCGAGAATGTCTCATGCCATTCTCCACTGACCCGAAGTTAGTCTCAAAGTGCGTACCACTAGTCCCAGACCAGTGTCAACCGACCCGAAGTCAGCTTCATAGTATGTACCACTCTCACTGGTCCCAGACCAGCGCTGCGCTGACACGAAGTCAGTGTCAGAGTATGTACCACTGGTCCCAAACCAATCTCAACCAACCCAAAGTCAGCGTCATAGTATGGTACAACTCCTACCACTGGTCCCAGACCAATATCATTGATCCCAGATCAATGGAGGTCCTCCTAGCGTAGGGAGTACGGTAGATACAACAATGCATCCATCGGTACTACTATGGTCCCTAACTTCATTTCCCTACTCATTGATCAAATGAGAGGTACTTCCCATAAGTCCCAGAGTACATGGGTAGGATGTCTCGATAGGAGAACTTAATCAATCCCGTCCTCACAGGAGAACACATCAATCCTGCTACAATCGCCATGGAGAACACATCTATCCAGGCCTCAGAGGAGAACACATCAATCTTGCTACAATCGCCATGGAGAACACATCAATCTAGGCCTCGCAGGAGAACACATCAATCCTGCTACAATCGCCATGGAGAACACATCAATCTAGGCCTCACAGGAGAACACATAATCCTGCTACAATCACCATGGAGAACACATCAATCCAGGCCTCATAGGAGAACACATCAATCCTGCTACAATCGCCATGGAGAACACATCAATCCAGGCCTCCAAGAGAACACATCAATCCTGCTACACAGGAGAGCAAATCATCCTGTTCCACAAGAGAGCTAATCATCTTGTCCCATAAGAGAGCGAATCATTTTGTTCCAGTGCGCACCACCAGGGGAGGGTGAGTCACCCTGTGGTCGTATGTTGCCCCAGTAAGAACCGCAAGCCCCCCAGAGCTCTCAAAGCTCAATGTATGCAACATGTAGGACTCTTTTACAAAGTTCTCTCGACGACTCCAAGTCGTTCGGTAAAATCACAAATTAGATCTTTCCCCGAGGCTCTGACCTGTACATCATCTCAGTGCGATGGAGCCTCCTTGCTCATCGACTTACCATATCCCAGATAAGGCAGTATTTGATGTCTATCTGCTGGAGCAATCATTGAATACAGGATTCCTCAATAATCGAATCCCACCTCTAGTTGTCACAGAGAATCACAGTGGTATTCATCATGTGTACTCACTGAAGAGTTTCCACAGCCAGGCAACTTCATATGAGGTCATACTCGTAGTTATGTATCCAGTCTCAATGGTACTTATAACAACCGATTTTTGCTTCCTACTCATCCATGATATCAAAGCAGAATCCAAAGAGAACCAGCACTGAGAAGTGCTCTAGTGATCCTCCACAATGCTTGCCCAGTCAGCATTCGAATAATTCATGCAGTTTTCATATTTCCGGCAGTGTATCTCAATCCATGAGAGATTGTGCCCCGAAGATATCTCAGAGGATTCTTGGCACCAATCCAGTGAGGCTCAACCAAATATGAGCTCACCATGCTAACTGCAAAACATATGTCCGGACGGAAGTTCACCAAGAACATCAACGCGATTGAATTTATGAAATGCAGAGGCATTTCTCAAATCTGGTCCGACATCACTACCATATAGCTTCTGAAAGTTAATATCCTTGAGGTAGTCACAGGCTTGTAGTTTATCATTCCACATACGGAATCCAACTCCCTCTGTCTCCTACAAATGAGAGGGTCTGCACCTGTCAGACATAGGTGCCGGTATGAGAGGTCTATCATCCACAACCTTCGAGTAATGGTTTGGATCGATTTCACTCCTAGTGAATCTCAGCTTCATCAGACAATTGTTGATCCTCTCATACTATGCCCGAGGTGATTTGCTTCAAGCCATAGAGGGCTTTCTTCCACCTATCTACATGAGATTCCCATTCATGAATCTCAAAACTCCACGGGTTGTTTCAAACCTATGGACCTGCTACTTGAGGGGAATGGTCCCCTTGTAAGATTTTCCTTCGATACATCTCAAACATGTAGTTTCATGCTCTTTTTGAATTCAGGCTTCCCTATCACCATCTGACTCACAGATCTCCGGTGCTATGTGTCAATGGACATGGTCTTACTCGTGGACTTCCTGTAACTTAATACAACCCTGAACTCAAAAGCATCTTAGAAAATTCTATTTTCAAACACGTACCTTTCCATTGACGAATGCCACCATAAAACCTTTGACTTCCATTCCCTTTTCAGGATAAGGTGGCATCAGCTCCAAGTGTAATCCCACGATTGTTTCCATCTCTACTAAATTCGAGAGCGCACCCTTCTATTTGATGAAGTGCCTTGAAGCACTACAATCAATATGCCAGATTCCTAAAGAATCTGAAGGAGAGGGCCAATACAAGATAACACTTCTCTATCTTATCAGAAACAACATTTGATTCTTCTTACCTGGGGTTCCTTGCTTCCTTGAAGAGTCGGTCGTGTCTTTGATGACCTGCATCTCTGTCATTCGGACACTCCTTCGCATAAGGGCCGAACTCATAACCGAGACATCTACCTTTCCTTCCAACCTTAGATCCGAACTTCCCAATGAAGTGATCTTTAGGTATGCCATCAGAAGCTCTGCTACGCCATTCTGATAATATGCTCTGCTTCGACTTCACCCTAAGTGAATTGTGAAGAACCCATTGATCCTTTTGTCTTGTCCCAACTGTCTTTGGTGATTGCTCTTTCATTCTTGCTTGGGCATTGTCTTCACCTCAGCTCTGATTCCATGATATTTTTAGGTATGTTCTATGCGAGAGCAATTTATTTAAATTTTCACAGTTAGCAATCACATTAGCATTAAGATAAACTGCAGATAGAACATAAATATAAATCGCAGAAGACAAGCCAAGACAAGAGGACACAAGATGTGGCGCTAGCCAGGGACAAACCCCACAATGTGTGGGGAAACCCTTGATCAATTATTCTTTTAGGTTCTTCAAAGTTCAGCAGAGAAAGAGAGAGAGAGATAGTATATTTATAACAGAAGTCAACACTTTGACTTATCTAGATCTAGTGTAGATCATTTTGTATAATGATGAGATCAGTTGAAGACATTCTGCTTCAACTGATTCTCCAAGGTGATGGCTTCACCTATTGTAGTCCTGCATCTAGTCCACTTGCTGCACCACGGCACCATGCTGTACTATCACAATGTTGGACCTTGATGACTGCGCTGCTCTCATCTGCTCTTGTCATCATGCTGCCCATTATGCTGCATCTTCCATCATCATGATCTGAGACTATTTATCATTCTCATTATGTTGAGACTGTCTTTTTACTGGTATACCAGGGATCTCAGACTATCATCGATCTAAGTTATGCTAGGACAGTAACTTCTAACATAATCTTTATTATAGTTCTATCGTTGCTGTTCATTGTGATAGGGCTGCTACAGGTACACCACCAAGGATTTCCATCATCATGTAGACTTACTGAATTAGCATAAATCCACATTATTTTATGATGCTATCAACGTGATATTTATTGAGTTTTGACAAACCGAGGATGATTCATACACTGTGTCCTTAACTGAAGTTATTTATGCCTCATCTATCTGAGATAGATGTGCCCATATCACTTACATCCTGCTTTCTTCATTCGAGGATACACACAGGTATGCTGAGTCTATGTCTCCTTCACGTATGATCTGCGGCTACCTCACTTTGACAGTGATTAGAGTATCATGTTGACTGCGTGTCTCTGCCCTGAGTATATTAACTGCGTGAAAGGATTCTCTAGTGATTAGGGCATCACGATGACTGCGTGTCTCATATCATATATGACTGCGTGAACATATCTTATATGACAGCGTATAACATCCACTTAGAACAGCGCATCACATTCACTTAGAACAGTGAATCACATCCATTATGAAGAACGCACCACATCCATTTAGAACAGCGTATCACTTCCATTATGAAGAGCATATCACATCCATTTAGAACAGTGTATTACATTCACTTATGAAGAGCATATCACATCCATCTAGAATAGCGTATTACATCCATGAAATGCGTATTACAGTGTCCATGAGTTGTGGCTAGATGTACCCATTTCAGTGTATGAATTGTCTCCCATAACAGCGGCTAGATGAATTCATTACAGCATATGAATTTTCTCCCATTACAACATAATGTCTTCCATAATCTAACTGCGTGTAAGGATCACTGCCTGTGTATAATTAGGTCAAGTTTTGTTTCCATTGCTGCGTATATACAAGTGTTTTCATTTGTGACTGGGGCTAGGGCTTATTAAGCCAGTGTATATTCTTCTTGTGTCTCTCCATTTCCAAAAACCCAAAGATGTGGAGAGGAGATCACATATGAAGTGTGTGTAGCTAATGACTCCAAATCCTCTCTTATTTATACTAAAAGCGTGGATGATTGAATAGACATGACGTTTGGGCTTCTTGAGCCTACATAAGTTGTTGATCGTCTAGATAATAAATCCATAATCAAAATAAATTCATATCTCCATAAATACTTATCGGAATCGGATGATATTTAGATCAATCCTACACCTCTCGACGAGAGGGATCCAATAAAAATATCAGCTACCATAAATGAGCTGACCCACATGGAGTTTGGCCCTAGTTGCCAATTTAACATAGCAGCATTGGACAGTAATTTTCACTGAAGCTTTAAGCCAGCTGAACCAGCATTCCAACAATTCGAACTACTGGGCTGAGGGACAGCGCAAAGACCACACAACAGATTTTCATGGTACTTGGGAGTAGCTGAGTTGGGCCAAGAGATCATCCGGGAAGTTAGGGATTGGATAGCACATGTGAACTTAGCATTTTGGAGGAGTTTTCAAGTGGATTCATAAGCAGTTTCCAGCAAGTCGAAATTGGCAGCTAGAATTGAGGTGAGGCTCCAAGGGGGTCGAAAATCGGAAGTCCAAACTAGCTAAAATCCCTTATGGGTTTTTCTGGGTTTTGGCCAAGGAGTCCAGGGTTAAAAGCATCTAAATTTTTGGGCAGTTTTAGTACACCTTCCAGCCATTCAAACTTCAGCAGAGTAGCGGTTTTCTACACAGCGCAGTGCAGATTGGTGCAGCAGCTGGGAAACCTTCAACTCAGCCATTTTCCTACTTGGGTTTGGTCCTGCTTGTCCTTTGAGACAAACCCAGGTGCACCATTCCATCATCTATCGTATTTGACTTGCACAAATATAAAAAAATCGCTCAGAAGTTCTCCATTTGCAGCTTTTATATAGGTGTTCGCTAAATATTTTGTTTTTGTAATTTGTTGCATGTATTATTTCCTTGTTATCACTTGTATTCCTATTTAGGATCATTACACTAAGCTGAAGATTATTCTTGGAGACTTCATTCATCCTATGAAAGGTTTTGGGTACGTCAAATTTCATCTGAATTCTAGGGAATCAGTTTTGTTGCATGACATTATGTATGGGTCGAGATTAATGAAGAATTTGTTATCTATATCCGCATTGGAAGATAAAGGGATGATGGTCGCCTTCATCAAAGGAAAAGTTCTGACTTGGTCTGTTGGTTCACCTATGAGAGATGCATTCACATTAAGATCAAGATTTGAAGGACTCTATAGAGTCACTGGAAGGCCACCTCTAGCATTGGTTCATAATATCAATCATCTGAGTGAGTTGTGGCACCGAAGATTGGCTCATCTACACTATGATGCCCTTCCGAAATTGAAGAAATTGGTCTCAAGTATTCCCTATGTTCAAGCCTATCAAGATGGATTATGTTCTAGTTGTGTCAGTGGAAAGAAAACAAGGGGACCATTCCCCTCTAGTGAGAACAAGTCAAATGACATCCTCCATCTCATTCATTTTGATATATGGGGTCTGATGCTTGTGCATTCTATTGGTGGTCATCTCTACTGCATCACCTTCATTGATGACTTTTCAAGAAAGACATGGATATACTATTTGAAGCACAAGGATGAAGCCTTCGAAATGTTCAAGGAGTTCAAAGCTTTGATCAAAAATCAAACAGGGAAGAAAATCAAAGTATTCAGGTCCGACAATGGTGGGGAATACATGTCAAATGAATTCATAGCATTTTGCAAGAAAGAATGAATCAAGAAGTAAAAAATTGTGCCATATACACCCGAACAAAATGGATTAGCAAGAAAGTAAGAACAGATCTATATTAGAAGTTGTGTGTGCCATGCTCCATGATCAAAAGGTGTCAAAGTTTCTTTGTGGAGAAGTGTTAGTTTTTGTAGCATCAGATGTGCTCTAGCCTTGAAATTTTGTGGAGAGGGTAGAATACATGAGATTTCCAAAACCCAGAAATCATTTCTGGAAATTCCACCTAGAAGTGACTTAATTAGATTATTAGTCATTTTTAAAATATTTCTTAAGTCTAAACTTAGGGAATATGACTAATTAATCAGAATTAATTAAGTTATGGTGTGAATCTTCTAGAAACTCACACAGATCGACTTCAAGTTAATCCTAGCCATAGATTAAGATCTAATCTTGGTCGTTGAAGTATCAACAGAGGATTATAAGAAAAAGTCGATGGACACTTGGAGAAAACACTTGGAGAGTTTGATTTCATGAGCAGATTGATTTCCAGAGTAGCAGGAGTCAATTGCCTGAGAAAGAGCTCGTGAGATCGAAGCAGTGAGGGCAGGGACAGTGAAGTAGGTGGAAGGATTCCAGATTCGGTGAGTGCATTTACAGAGAGGCAGAGAAGCCATAGTGAGGTTGACGCAGCGCAGCGCAGTAGCCTCTATAGGCAAAGTCGAATTGCTGGGAGAAGCAGAATTTCAATGCCAAAAGCTAGGCAGAGGTTCCAGACTCTAGGAGAGACGTTTTCCAGGACAGCAACTGGTCAGATGGCTTGAGGAGAAGTTGTTCGAAGCTAAGAGTAGCAACAACTGCACTAGGGTGACACAATGGCTGCGCAAAGGCAATTTGGACACTCGATTTGAGCAGAGGTCAGTGTCGGGAATTGCCTGTGGAGTGGGGAATTTCTCCTCACTAGATTTGCTTGCTAGTATTTCTTTGTAGGATTACCAATTTTGGCATCCTGTTGTACTCAGATTATTTCACTATTGCTTAATATTAAAACCCTCACTTGTTGCACCAGTTCTCCCAAGTTGGGTTTTTCCGGGGACAATTGTCCAAAAAAAATTTGCCATTTTATGTGTGTGCTAGCATTTCTTCCAGTGTTTTTTTCTTCCGCAATTTATTTGTGTAGGTTGCAATGTGATTGACTTAGTGTTTGTTGTTGCACAGTAAATAAATTGTTGAGAATTAATTTAACAATTAGGAGAATTATTTCCAGTTGCTGCAATAGGATTCGAGTTTCCAAATTTTCACATGGTATCAAAGCACAGATGATTAGCCAGAGAGCTCAGTAGCGAAGAGGGAGTTCGTTGTTCATTGAGGAACAACAGTTCGAAACCCCAAAGGCAACGCAGTCACCTTGGCCAAGAGGATCAATTCTTGAGGAAAAATTAATTTTTCTAAGAGAGGGATAGAAAAATTTTATCTCTCCATATCAAGGGTTTGCAAAGGTGGAGGGAGCAACCAGTATTTTTCGTAGAGCAAATATCTAGCTAGACACAGTAGTTTTGTAGCAGTTGCTAAAGCAGAACTAGCGTCGAGAGGAAGAAGAGCACACACTGAGAGGGCAAATTTTCCTCAGGGAACTTCTAGTCTCAAGAAGTTTGAATTCCCTTGCAGATCAGCATTTGTTGTGTGCAGAGTTTCTCACTCCAGAAGGGAGTGCCAACAGTAGAACAACAGCTAAGCGACGGACGAGTAATAGCAGTGGACGAGTAACAGCATCTGAGTAATGACCGAGTAGCCGCAGTGGTCGAGTAACAGCTGCTGAGCGACGGCCGAGTAGCAGCAGCGTATCAGAAAAGGAAGAGATTTCGACATTCGTTGAGATGGCCACAAATGGGCAGGATCCGTGGAAGAGCAGCAAATTAGATCTAGTTGTTGCAAATTCCTCACATGCATCAATATCCTTGCTACGGGAATCCAACAAAATTAGTAGTAGGAGGATCACAGTGTCAAGAGGTGCGGTCAGTGATTTTGATGACAGTTGCATAGCTAGTTAAAGTCAGTACCTAGGAGACAGTCGCAGTGACAAAGGTAGTGTGAATTGCCCAATTGCAGTATGTAGGTGCAGTTCCAGCCAAGAGATTCCCAGCACAAAGCTATGGAGTCCAGTTTCCAGTGCAGGAGGATAGTGCGAGTTGCCAGGAGGGAGCAGAGAGATTCCCATAGGGAGATCGAGACTCGGAGGAGTCTAGTTTCAGAGGGAGCAGCCCTATTGAATCTGCTACTTTGGGATCTGGGGAGATAAGACTTATTATTGCAGTAGTTGCAACAGCACTGCAAAAGCATCAGCAGAGTAGTAACAACAACAGTATGAGTAGATTAGATTTCACTAGGTTTGTTGACATACCTCCAGGAGTGAGGTGGAGCGACTTGGTTTTGTAGCCCCAGAGCGCTACAGTTGGGTAGGATTCTTGAGGAGGTCCACCTCTTGAATCAATACCTTGCTACAGGGCCCATAGCATTTTGTAGCAGGATGGATCAGTGACAGTTGATGCAGTCAGTTGCCAGAGTGACAGATGAAGTGTTCTAGTTTCGGGAGAGGCGGTAAGAGGAAGGCCGAAATTCCCAGAGGGGCTGCGCAAACACTGCGTAGAGGTTGACGCAGAAGGATCTGCATGTGGCTAGGAAGGTAATTTCAGAGGTAGAAATTAATTGTGGGGTGAGAGAAATTTCTCACAATAATCTTGCCAGTATTTTTCCTCAGATTAAATTGCCAGTAGAGCATCTAAATTATTGTATTCATAATTGCTACTGAAGAATAACAATAAAACCCTCATCTGCTGCATCAGTTTTCCCGCATTGCTTTTTTCAGGAACAATTGTCCAAAAATAACTGTACAAAATTCTTATGTGTGTGCTAGAATTTCTCAATTTCTAGTATTTTATTTTTTCGCAGTATTTTTATGGTGAAAATTGCAGTCGTGATTTTATTCATTGCTTGTCGTAGAAAATAAACTACATAATTAAATTTACAATTAGGAGAATAATTTCCAGTGGTTGCAATAAATGAAATTTTCACATCGTATCAGAGCTAGTTTAGCAAAATGGTATCCCAAATCGAAGAAGCAGGTATTTCGAAGAAGCAACAGTAGAAAATCTGCAGAGGCTGCACAGATTACCTAGCTAGGTAGTACGAATTACTTGGGAAATTCGATTTTCAATAGCAGGTGCCAGAAAATATCGATTTCCCGAGATTACTTATTCCAGTAGGCAAACGAAGCAGCAACAGAGTTATTTTCGAGAACAAATTACTTATTTGTGGCATAGAGGGTTTTGTAGCAGTTTGTAGTAGCAGAATCAGTGTCGGGGGGAAGCGGAATAGAACACAGTATGGCCATGGATCGATTTGATATTCAGGAAGCTTCAGAGCTGTCTTCTAGATTGGAGGATGAATTTGCTTGCTTATCAGGCTCAGCTTCACAGGGTGTCTGGTATATAGATAGTGGAGCGTCATCTCATATGACAGGGCTTAAAAGAATATTTCTCTAACTGCAAGGAGGAGCAGATGGACTTCCAAATTACAATAGGAAACAGAACAAAGTGTACTCCAGTAGGGAGAGGTACCATCGATTTTCAGAGGGAGACAAGAACAAGCACCAATGCTATAGATGTACTGCATGTGCCAGGATTGGGTATGAACCTAATTTCAGTATCCCAGTTACAGGATACTGAAACTTTATCCACTTCATAGGGAGGGAGTGTTTGTTATACACTCAAGCTAGAAGACGGTATGACAGATTGGAGTCTGAAGCAACAAATTATACAAGTTGCAACTCGACTCTCCAATGGCACTGATAGGCAGTGACAATAGTGGTGGGAGGGAACTTAATGAGTTATGGCATAGGAGAATGGGACATCTACACCATGGAGCACTCAAGATGCTCAAGGAAATAGTAACAGGGGTTCCAAAACATGGCATGGAACACAATGATGTGTGCAGAGGATGCATACTTGGGAAGTATGCTAAGGCAACATTCCCAAGAAGTGACAGCAGAGCAGATGGCATGTTAGGACTAATACATTCAGATATTTGTGGCTCGATGTCCACTAGAGCTCTAAGTGGTGCCTAATACTTCGTCACCTTTATTGATGACCATTCCAGGAAAACCTGAATCTACTTCTTGAAGACCAAAGATGAGGTCATCGATAGTTTTAGAGAATTTAAATCTCTAGTGGAGGATGCGACAAGGAAGAAGATCAAGGTGCTTCACTCAGATAATGGTAGAGAATATATTGATAAATATTTCACAGATTTTTGTGCAAAGGAAGGCATCAGCAGAGAATGGACAACCCGGTATAATCCACAGCAGAATAGTGTAGCGGAGCGGAAAAACAGAACCATAATTGGGGCTACAAAGGCAATGTTATATGACCAGGATTTTCCTAAGTTTCTATGGGCAGAGGCATGTAACACGATAGTGTATATTCAGAACAAGACTCTTCATAGAGCATTGGGGAAGAAAACGTCAGAAGGGGTCTTCACAGGGAAGAAAACAGAAGTTAGTCACTTCAGGACCTTTGGCAGCATTGTTTACTACCATGTGCCATAGAGAAGTGCACCAAAATGGATCAGACTACAGAGAAGGGGTTTCTCATTGGATATAGCGAGACCTCCAAGGCATACAAGATCTACATTCCTAGCAATAAGAAGATTGTGGTGAAACGGAACGTAAAGTTCATGGAAGATCGAGCTTTTAAGAGATATGGTGAGATGCCTGCAGGTGATCAGAATCAGCCAGCTAAAGCTCCATTGGTCCAACCACAAGGGTAGCTAATGGGATAGTCACAGGGACCGAGTATAGTGACCAGAAGTTAGTCACTTCAGGATCTTTGGCAGCATTGCTTACTACCACGTGCCATATGAGAAGCGCACCAAAATGGATCAGACTGCAGAGAAGGGGTTTCTCATTGGATATAGCGAGACCTCCAAGGCATACAGGATCTACATTCCTAGCAATAAGAAAATTGTGGTGAGACGGAACATAAAGTTCATGCAAGATCGAGCTTTTAAGAGATTTGGTGAGATGCCTGCAGGTGATCAGAATCAACCTGCTGAAGCTCCATTGGTCCAGCCACAGGGGTAGCCAATGGGACAGTCATAGGGACCCATTATACTGACCAGTACTAGCATATCCTTAGAAGCAAGTTATCCACTGAGACCTCAGGAGACGGAGCAGCAAGGACAAGATGAGGAGGAACTTGTGGAGCCTCCCACTACTAGTGGTCGAGCCAGCAGAGAGATTCGTCAGAGATTGAGAGATGCAGAGGAGTCTGTTGGAGTTCCTAGAACGAACAAGAGAGAGTGCAGGCAGCCTGACAGATATCAAGCATTGGTAGCTCAAGTTGCAGAACCTTCCAGCTTTCAGGAAGCTGCACAACATCAGGTGTGGGTAGATGCCATGGTAGAAGAATACAGCTCTATCATGATGAATGATGTTTGGGAGGTGTTGCTGAAGCCTGAGGACAGGTCAGTTGTAGGTTCTCGATGGATCTACAAAATCAAGTATGTTGCAAATGGCAACATAGAGAAGTACAAGGCTAGGTTCGTGGAAAAGGGGTATTCACAGAAAGAATGGATAGATTATGAAGAGACCCTCGCCCCAGTTGCCAGATACACCTGTATTTGGTCAGTTATATCCCTAGCAGCGCAGATGGGATGGCAAATTCACCAAATGGACGTCAAGACAATATTCTTGAACGGGATGATAGAAGAAGAGGTGTACATTGAACAGCGAGAGGGCTTCAAAACTCATGAGAGGGACACTCGTGTGCAAATTGAAGAAATCTCTATACGAGCTCAAGCAGGCTTCTAGGGCATGGTATGGTCGGATCGACAGCTACTTGCAACAGATGGGACTCGTCAAGAGTGATGCAGATCCCAACCTGTACTATTTGATGGTAGAAGGTGAGCCATTTGTTGCACACATGTTGTCAAAGTTCCAAGGAAGCGGAATTACCAAAATTTGTCAATAGGATCAGATCATCTATGAGCAATTCATATGTCATTGTAAACCCATTCTGCAAGTTATGTAATTTAAATGATGCTAGTAAGACCGTAAATGTATCTAACAACCTAGGTAAACCTATTATTTTGGCAAGAACTTCATCCTAGGAGGTTTTTCGTCTCACCGATTCATTTGTGTTTCTAAACACAGATGGATGACAGAGTTTTTCCCTCTAGCCTCACCCCAAAGCTAGGGTGGAATTCTTCATCAAAATCTTCGGTGAGTCCTAGTTTTTAGTTGAGTCTTACGTAAAAGTGATTTCGGAATAATTTAAGCTAGTTGGAAAAATTATTTTATTACAAATCATTTGGTCTACTAGATCATATTGTGTCGCAGATTGAGCATGTTTTTTAAGGGTCCAAGCCAAACAAACAGGTTTTCCCCCTTGAGGGTTGAAATTGTAAATCTTATGTAAAAAAGATTTTAATGCATGGTCCCTCATACTTAGACGCCATGGTTAAAATATTAGAGGGTGGAAAAATTATTAATCCCCTCATATGTTAATTAATTAAATTTTCTGGCAAAATTAAATTAAAAACCTAAGCCAGAAACTTAATTAATTAGAGTCAAATTAAAATGTCTTAGGAAAACTAAATTCTCCAAGTGAAAAATTCATGGGTCTTAAAAGAATTAAATTTTAGAGGTCCTCCACCAAGGGAATATTGGATATTTCAAGAAAAAATGGACCCTTGGCCCTTGGTGGTTAACGCCAAGTCAATTTTTTGAGGAAATTAGCTCAAAACAATTAATTTTGACTAATTAAAATGGAATTAAATGATAAATTTGAAAATTCCTCAAAAATAAAAATTCAACAACTAAGATTAAAAGATGATAAAGTATTTTTCGACGGCCAAGATTATTTTGACAAGAATCAAAGAAACTAGCCTTTATTTTTCACTTGGAGGATTTATCTATAAATTAGAGAGTCATTTGAGTATCTAGCCATCTAATTTTTGGCTAAGAAATTGTTGTTGAAGCATTCATGTAAACTATTGTCCCGCTAGGAACTATCTTTTCTATCATAATAAAAACTTTGGGGTGCAACTCGAGGTCTCCATGTTCATTGATTTGTGGTATGTACTGACTACGGCTTTCCTATATTGTGCTGATAATTGGTAGGATCTGTTTTTCTTTAGATGGATATAAAATCATTCTATTGATAGTTTTGGGCTAATCTTAGGTGATTTGATTCGCCATATGATTAACAGATTGTCTTGAGATAAATACATAGTGTTTGCAAGTACTTCAATCCTTCGTCTCCAAGTTCACAAACTACAGGAAGGGATCAACTTTGGTTGGATCCTAAATATTTATGTGGTGGATTAAATCTTCACTAAGGCTATAGTGTGCATGGGGTTTCTGCAGCGTTTTTAGCCATTTATCAAAGAAAATAGCCACAAAAAAATTATTTCTCAAAAAATCAAATTTTCAAAACCCTTGATTATTTGTATATTTGTAAAAAAAATTGTGAATTAATTTGTAAATTATTTTTGCTAATTGGGGTTTTGGGATTTTAAGAATTTTGTATATATTTGGGGTTTGGGTGTTTTATTTTCATTTTTGCAAGTGAGATCTATTGAAGTCAAGAGAAGAGGTTGACGTAGAACTAGACGTAGGCCCTTGATGGTAAAATCTAGTCTCTAGAATTATTTGCAAGGCCAGCCGTTGGAAAATTTGCAGCTAAATTCAAATCTGCAAGTAAAATATTTTTCTGAAGCAGGGTTTTACTTTTCAGCCCTCACAGGTCGAGATCTAGCCCTCCTAAGGCTAGAGTTTCCCTCTCCCCTCCCTATGTAAGCCTAAAAAGGCCCGATGTCCTCATTTTTTGGCCGATTAGGGCAAGCCATGAGCCCTTAAGGCCTTGGCATCCCCTCCTAGCCCCTGCGCAGGGAGTTTATGTTGAATTTTCTAAGTCTATCCGTTAGAAAATTAATCTGTATTCTGTTGGTTTATTTCTTCTACTTGTTTAAATTCGAACATCTATAGATCATCAATTGAAAGAAAACAAGCACACAAGTAACACCGTTTTTTTGGACAAATGTCCCTGGAAAAACTCAATGCGGGAAAACCGATGCAGCTATTCTAAGGGTTATATTATTATGCAGGCTTTCTAAGTACAATTGGGTGCCTAAACGACTGACCCGACAGAGAAATAATACACGTCAGCAATACCTTTATATCCGGAAACAGGGAGTCAAAACACCTATCCCACGAAACCCTCTCCGGCACAACTAAAGCTCAGCGCTAGCCGTTCTGGCCTCTGTGTCAACCTCTCTCTAACCTGCATCGGCCCCAAGACCCTCTGCGTCAACCCTCTGAGGCACTGCGTAGCCTCTAGGACCCTATGCGTCACTTCAGCAGCCTCTACATGGATTACACAATCCCTCTGGCCTCTGCGTTGTCTCTGTTGGGCTTTGCGTGGCCTGAACTAGATGTTGCTCTCGCTCTCCCTGCTTCTACATTGGTCTCTCAGTATTGTCTCTGCCTCTCTATCCAGCACTCACTGCCCCTCACTACTAATCACTGATTCAACTTTGCTTAGCAACCCCACTCTAGCAAAATGAATGGTTGATCACTCTAGTGTCTTCTCCAACTGACCCTCAAGCCTCCTCTTATACTTTTCTCGTTGGTCCATCAACGACAGAAATTAAATCTCTAATCAATGGCTAAGATTAGATTTGGCTTGATCCATGACTTTTGGAACCTTCTAACCCAGTTTTATATTAATACCCATTAATATTTTATCTTTCCTAAGTTTAGACTTAGGAACTCCATTAAAAATATTAATTATTTTAATATCTCCCAAACCAATTAGAATTTGCCCGAACCATTTATGGGTCTTGGAGATCTCATGTGTTTTAGCCTCTCCACCAATTTTCATGGCTAGAGCACATTCGATGCTATCCCAAATCAACGCTCCCTCTTAGCGAGGACTATGCTCTAGTAATACTCCACACTGAGCATCACCTTGATTATCCGACATCAATCCCTGTGCTGATGCTAGGCCTTCCCGCCCAACATCCTTTGCACTGTTGCATCCTGTACTGCTGCCCATGGCCCTGCCACTGCCACTGCTGCATCCGTATGCCAGCGCCCTCTGCATCTGTGCTGCTGCTGGTCCATCCTCCCAGCACTATATCCCCCTCTCATCATGCTGCATCGTGCTACTGCGTACTGCACTGCAACTCAGTTACTGAGAAGTAAGTAACTGATCCACCCAACTCTGACATCCCTATCAGGCTAGAAACACTCCCGACACTAAATCTCTCTCTGCCGCTAACAAGTGCTCCCTCTACTAACCTCTACGCTGCTGCAACAACTCCCTACATCTCGCACCGCCGCACACCTCTCTGTGCCATCCTACACTGGTGCAATACTCCCGTGCCTCTCGCACTGTTGCAACCTACTAGCCTCGTGCTGCTCGGGGACTCCTGCACTGTAGCACTCTCTGTCACTCCATCTGCATCCGTCTCTACCCACATCCACCAGTCCTGCTACTCCCTCCTCGGGGCTCCCGTAGCAAGGTATAATCCAAGAGGTTGGGTACCTCAAGGATCCTGACCTCATCGCCTGTAGTCCTCCTGACTACAGCTTGATGTCTCCCCACTTCTTCTCAAGTGGCACATGCACACTCATGGCACAATCGTCATCTTCCTCAACTTATTTCTCCGCCTTTGCTGGCGCTGCCTTCGAGTTAGAAGCCTCTTCCTTACTCTTCTTCCTAGGACACTAGTTCGCAAAATGACCCAATTCCCCAAAATGGAAGCACTTGACCTTGGAGAGGTCCTTCTTCTTCCTCTTCTCCTGCTTTCTCGCAAATGCTAGAGCTGCATCCTCTTCTTCCTCCTTGATCCTGACCCCTTTTCTGCTACTCCTCGCCTTGGTCAGTCGTCTGATCTCTTCTTGACGAAGAGCCGCCCACAGTTCTTCCCAATCTAGAAGACTCGCCCTGCCCAGTATGCTCTGGACAAGTACCTCTCAATCCTTGGAAACTACGTTCAATGTGGTGCTCACCATCAATTCCTCATCTGGCGTGGCCCCTATGGAAGTTCGCTGGTCACGGATCTCTTGCAAGCGACCGAGGAAGACATCTATCTGCTCTCCCTTATGCATCTGGTATGCCCTTAGCTGATTCTCTAGGAGCATCTTCCTCTGCACAGAAGTATGATGGTACAACGTCTTCAAGGTATCCCACATCTCCTTTGTCGTTTCCTTCTCGGCAATATGTGGTACTACATGATCCTTGACCCCATCAAGCATGATGCACTTAGCCTTAGCGAATGCCTCCTGTAAATTTTAGGTATGTTCTATGCTTAGAGCAATTTATTTCAATTTTCATAGTTAGCTCAATATCTTTTCCAGATTAGCAATCACATCAGCATTAAAGTAAACTGCAGATAGAACATAAACATAAATCGCAGAAAACAAGAGGACACAAGATGTGGTGCAAGCCAGGGACAAACCCCAATGTGGGGAAACCCTTGATCAATTCTTCTTATATGTTCTTCAATAGTCCAGCAGAGAGAGAAAGAGATAGTACATTTACAACAAAAGTCAACACTTTGACTTATCTAAATAAGAGCATAGATAATCTCTAAGAAGATGATACATGAGATAGTTGAACTCAGTTGAAGACATGTATCTTCAACTGATTCTCCAAGGTGACTCCATCACCCATCATAGTGTTGCACCTCATCATCACGTTGCACCTCACTGTGCTGCATCGTGTTGCACCTATCATCACTATGTTGCATCTCATCATGCTTCATCAATCATGATTGTACCCATTGTTGTACTGCATCATGTACCATCATGTGCCATTGCTGCACCATGTTTGCCATACTGTCCCATGTGCTTGATGCACCATGTGCTTGTTGCACCTGGCTTACCACACTGTTGGTTCATTGTTAGCATGCCTTTGTTGCTGTCCCATTGTTACATTGTTGTACCATGCCATCATTGTAACATTGCTACTATCATGCCATCATTGCTATCATGTTGCCCATGCATCTCGCTTACTGTATTGTTGTCCGAATTGGCTATTTTTGTTCTCCCATCGCAGCTGCTATCCCAATTGTGCCATCACATAGCTACTGTCCCATCAATTGTGCCATGTCATAACTACTGTCTCAGTTGTATGGTTTCACTGTTGCTTATACTGTGATTGGTTAGGGCATAGACATTCCATGTTTTCCATACTATTGTCCCATTGTTAGTCATTCATTGCTGCTCCTATTATAGCTTGTTGTCCCACTTATCTCGCTACCAGCACACCATACAAATGTTGCTCCAAATATGTATGTGCTAGGTCACAGTTGAGGTCTGTTTGGTTGCAGCAAACTAGGTTTGGTTAGGGCACACAACAGTCCTTAACCAACCTTCCTTTTGTGCCCAAAAATATTCCCAAGGAATGCGGTTGCCCTTCTTTGAGGGGTTAAGGGTGGCTGCTTCAATTCTAGGTTGCCCTAGCCCTTGTCTACCCTTCTGCCTGCCTATAATTTACTGCGGCATCCTGCAGCAAGACTATGTAGGGTTGCGGCTAACTTTCCATGGATCTGTACCCCTCCAAAATGCCCTCAAAACTATCCTGTCGTTGCGGCTCTTCCAGCAAGGGAACTCGGCCCTCCTTCACCCTGAAACAAGCCCTAAAACAGTGCTACTTTTTCAATCACATTAGGCTTGCGTCTAGGGCACCATAGACCTGCGGATAGGCCACCCTTGGTATGTTTAGGACAGCGTATATCTTCATCTTGACTACAGCTAGGACAGCGTGGAGGATTAGGGCATCCCTTCATCACTGTGTCCTCCAGGTTGTGCGTAGACCTGTCATAGGCTAGGGCGCGAGGACTATGTTATGGCCTCCATGCTTAGGCTTCTTTCCTCCAACGTTTAGGGCTTCTTCTCCTAGACTTCTCTCACACTAAAACCCAAGATAAGTGGAGAGAAATCAAGAGAGAAGTGTGTGTGAAATGACTCTCAAGTCATCTCCTTTTATACTAAAACGTTGAGCACATGTGGGGGTTATTTGGTTGCGAGCCGACCTTGACGAATTGTCCCATAACACAAATAAATTCATAACTCCATGAATACTTATCAGAATCGGATGATCTTTAGATCAATCCTACACATCTCAATGAGAGGGATCCAAGAAAAATATCAGCTGCCATAAATAAGATGACCCACATGGAGTTTGGCCCTAGTTGCCAATTTTAACACTCCCTCTCAACTAGGGAGAACTCCATCCACTGATCCATCTGCCAGACTGTACTATCTCTGCCATCAATGCCCTGCATTGCTAAACCATGAAGAAGAAGAATTGATCGAGAATGTCTCATACCATTCTCTACTGACCCGAAGTCAGTTCCATATGAAGAGAGTGTGTCATACCACTCTTATTGATCCCAGATCAGTTCCAAAAGAGAGTGATTTATGTCACTGTTACTGACCCAAAGTCAGTATCATTGATCCCAGATCAATATCACAAGAGAGTGTCTCAAACCACTCATATGGATCCCAGATCAGTGGAGGTCATCCTAGCATAGGGAGTATGGTACATACAACGATGCATCCATCGATAGTACTACTATGGTCCCTAACCCCATTTCCCTACTCATTGGCCAGATCAAAGGTACTTCCCATGAGTCCCAAACTGCATGGGTAGGATGCCTCGACAGGAGAACCACTCATCCTGTCCCTAAGTCGCCATGGGGTATCACAGGGGGAAGGCTAAATCATTCACCCTGTACACAGCACACCATTAGGGGAGGGCGAGTCGCCCTATGGTCGCTTGTTGCTCCAAGAAGTACCCCAAGCCCCCAGGAGCTCCCAGAGCTCAATGTATGCATCATGTAGGACCCTCATAAGAGGGTCTCTCAATGACCCCAAGTCGTTCAGGAAAGTCACAAATTTGACCTTTCCCCAGGGCTTTAACAGAATGTCTACGACTTGTACATCAGTCTCAATGCGATGGAGCCTCCTCGCTCATCGACGTACCATATCCTAGATAAGGTGGTATCTGATGTCTATATGCTAGAGCAATCATAGAATACAGGATTCCTCAACAATCGAATCCCCCCTGGTTGACACAGAAAATCACGGTGGTATCCATCATGTGTATAAACAACTCACTGAAGAGCTTCCACAACCAGGCAGCTTCACACAAGATCATACTCGTAGTTATGTATTCGGTCTTAGTGGTGCTCAAAGCAACCGTCTTCTGCTTCCTGCTCATCTAGGATATCAAGCAAAACCCAAAGAGAATCAGCACTCAGAAGTTCTCTTGAGATCCTCCACACTGCCTGCCCAGTCAACATTCGAATAATTATGCAGCTTCATATTTCCGACAGTGTATCTCAATCCATGAGAGATTGTGCCCCAAAGATATCTGAGAAGATTCTTGGCACCAATTTAGTGAGGCTCAACCAAAAATATGATCCCAACATGCTAACTGCGAAACATATATCCGGATGGAAGTTCACCAAGAACATCAATGCGAATGAGTTTATGAAACTCAGAGGCATTTCCCAAATCTGGTCCGGCATCACTACCACATAACTTCTGAAAGTTAAGCTCCATCGAGGTAGTCACGGGCTTGCAGTTCACCATTCCAAATCCGGAATCCAACTCCCTCTTACTTCTGCAAATGAGAGGGTCTGCACCCGTCAGAGATAGGTTGTCCTCAGAAGGTGTCGGTATGAGAGGTATATCATCCACAACCTTCGAGCAATGGTTTGGATCGACTTCACTCCTAGTGAATCTCATCTTCATCAAACAGTTATCAATCCTCTCATACTAAGCCCAGGGTGTTTTGCTTCAAGCCATAGAGGGCTTTCTTCCACCTGCACACATGAGATTCCCAATCATGAATCTCAAACCCCTTGAGTTGTTCCAAACCTGTGGACCTGCTACATGAGGGGAATGGTCCCCTTGTGAGATTTTCCTTCGATACATCTCAGACATGTACCTTCATGCTCTTTTTGAATTCAGGCATCCCTGTCACCATCTGACCCGTATCAGGTAAGGCCCCATAAAGTAGACCTTCGGTGCTACAGATGAGATGTGTCAACTGACATGGTCCCCAATGGAATTCCTGCAACTTGATACAAATTGCCTACCCTGAACCCATACCTTTCCATCGATGAATGCCACCCTTAAACCTTGGACTTCCATTGCCGAAATGGACACCAGGTGCTACAGATGAGCTGTGTCAACTGACATGGTCCCCAATGGAATTCCTGCAACTTGATACAAATTGCCTACCCTGAACCCATACCTTTCCATCGATGAATGCCACCCTTAAACCTTGGACTTCCATTGCCGAAATGGACACCAGGTACTTCTGCGATCAGGTACATAAAAGAGATTCTTGTAAATGAATCGAGTTACTCTCATTCAATTGAGGGGTAACATTCCTTACACCCTTTCCAGGATAGGTGTCATCGACTCCAAGTATAACCCCGTGATTGTTTCCATCTCTACCAAATTAGAGAGAGCACCCTTCTATCCAATGAAGTGCCCTGAAGCACTACAATCAATAAGCCAGATTCCCAAAGAGTCTGAAGGAGAGGGACAATATAAGATAACGCTTCTTTATCTTATTAGAAACAACATTTGATCCTTCATACCTGGGGTTCCTTGCTTTCTTTGAAGAGTCGGTTATTTCCTTGATGACCTGTTGTTCCATCAATTCAATGTCTTTGAATTGTCAACCAGGGTGCGTAGACTGATAAAGTACAGGTGCACAATATGTGCTTAGAAGTTATTCATTAGGTCGTTATGTATTTGTTAGGATCTAAACTTAGGATGGATATGGAGGTGGTGTTTGTCAATTATATTGGTGTCGTAATTCTTAAAAATGTTGGCTAAATTTCCTAGTAGTTAATCTCCATCTAATTAGTTTGCAGATGATATGAGATTGATCCTACTTGTATTAGATTGTTTTGGGATTTTGATCCTAAATCTTTATGTTGTAGCTAATTCACTAAGTGCAAAAATAAACTTATTCTATTGGCTATGAACAAATATTGTCTGAACTCAATTGTTTAGGAGAGAACTCTCACTCTTTTACTTATTCAATTTTCGCTAAAACAAAATGATCCAAGCAATATTTATATCATGAATTAAACACACTTCAACTATGCTAGATAATAAGCAAACGAAATAGCCATGATATACCAAGTATAAAGCAAATTAAATAACAAACTAAATTAGGTATAAAGCAAATGAAAGTACTTATGCAAATAACAACTCGTTGGCGAAATCATTACGCTGCATTTTCACACAAAACAGAGCATTTGAAGAATGATAGGAAATCGTATTGCAATTGATTAAAACCTGTCATTGTTTGTAGGGGCCCTCCACATTGTAGTTCATATCTTCCAATCAACACAACGTATACACACAAAACCAATTCTATTCAAATGGAATTCACAAACTGTTCAAAACTACATCATCCGACGCGCACCCAAATCACAGTGCGGCCATAAGTTTTATAACAGGTTTCTAGCATAACTACACGAGTAATTCAAGCCTAATATCTCTATCTTATCTAAACTTATATTGCTAAACCTTTGTTTTGCTATTCCGAAAGCAAAACGATAAGGTTTCAATCGAACTCAGATTCTGTTCTGCATTAATCTGGCAGTTGACTTGGAGTTTGACCGTGATCTCTTGCGCTTATCTTAACGAACAGTGTCAAAGGGATAGGAAGGGATCCACGAGGGAGCCATCCTCTATCCATACGCACCCTTCACTGCTGACCTGGAACTCCGAAACCTTGCAAACAATGGGGACAGCTACAGAAACCTGGATTAGCTGCGGAAACAAACTGATTTGGTAACCAATTGCAAACTTTAACAAAACAATAGGGTATAAAGTTAAATATGAACAAGAAGACATATTATTGCATACCTTCATCAAAACCTGGTGGATATGGCTTTATTTAGGTGGTAAATATATAGGAAAAGAGAGGATCATTAGGCAAAAAGGATGTCATTGTAGGACAATCTTCGGACTCTGCATTCCCCCAGACTGGAGATTTTGTATGTCCTCATACACTTCTTCCTTTTCAGTCACTTGTGCCTCTTGCTTATCATTTCCATGTTTCACAGTTTTCTTCTTTTTGGCAGTGATCGGCATTCTAGGTTTTCTCATGAGAATTTTGTACTTTAAATTGATAATCTCTCTTTGCATAATTCTGTTTTCCTTCTTCAGGTTTTTGTTTTTCTTATACCACAAGCTTAGATGAAGGATCAGATTGTCACTCTTTGCAATCTGTGAATGCTTGATTCTCATTTTTGAGATACTGGTTCAATGTTTCTAGTTCAAAGATCTCCTGCTTTAAGATGTTTGACGCTGATTGTTCATTTACCTGATTGCTCCCTTCTCCAGGGCTCTAAATTGTTTCCTTTGTTGTTGTCCCTTTCCTTTCAAATGACTTTATATAATTATAATCATATATTTCCTACTGAGCAGGATCAATACCCGGACTATGCACTGGGCTTCTTAGAGGTGAGCTATAAGGTTGTGGTGATACTCTTGGTGATGATTTTGGTGACCCTTTTGGAGAATTTCCAAGGCTTTCAACTGGCTCATCTCCTATTGGCTCGTTCTCTGTTGGCTCATTCTCTGTTGGAGTATTCTCTGTTGGCTCATTTTTAGTTGGCTCCTTTTCATTTGGCTCATTTTCCTCAAGATCAATGTATTTTGTTGTTTTTGAGGTTGTTTGTGGGATCGTGCTCAACCTTGTGCTCCTCCTCAATCCTAGGGTTTGTATTTTCTGTACTTTCCTCCTTTTATTCTCTGATTTTTCTTCTAGAGAAGGGGTCTTAGTTTGTGAGAATTCTTCTTTACTTGGGTTGGCTTTCTTTCTTCTAAGGTTTCCCCTCTACATTTTCTGAAAAATCTTTACTATAGGTAGCTCTTTTTTGACAGTTTTGTTTGAGTCTGAGGTATCTGCTCCTTTATCACTTCTATGGTTCTCTTCCCTCCTCTAAGGGCCCTGCTACTACTTGCTTTTTCTGGGGATTTTTCTTCAAAGTGGTTCCTCACTAGGAAACTCTCCCAGTTATCCCCTATACTTTGGAGATGAAATTCGACAAATATTTTACCAATATTTTTATCAGGCCATGATGATACATGGTGTTTTCTATATACTAAATTTTCTTCTGAACGTTTGTAGACATTTTCTTGAGGCTATTTAAGAGGAAGTAGGGAAGGTTCATATGGTGGTCTTCAAGGAAATGCATCATCATCCTAACATGATAAAAATACATTTGCCCAAACCTACCCTCACAAGTGACAAACTTCTGAAGCACAAGTAATAAGTTTCTCCATTTGTTTTTAAGAGCAGTGCTGGGAATACCTTTCTTGTAGACTATAGTGTCCATGTTCGGATTCTTGAGGAAAACCTTCCAATCCTCGCTATCAATCCCCCTGTTTTTAAACCATTTTTCTCCATTCCTTGGTAGCTTAGTAGCCTCAGCGATCATAGACTCTGTTATTGTGAGCTTAATGTCCCCAATTTCGGCTTCAATTCCATCGAATGAGCACGCAAATGTCTTGGTTACTTCCTTGTGGAAGTCATTAAATTTTTCAATGAACTACAGCCAATGTCTCCTTTGCAGCAGCTCCCTAGTTTGTGGGTACCCCTCCAATAATTGCTTCCCTGCTGGCTCAGTTCGAACAATTATCCCCATTCCGAAGGCCGCTTTGCCTCAAAGATTGGCTACCTTGACAGGAAAATGGAGCTGGTAGGGTTTGCTAGATGGCTGAAAGATGGAGTGGCTATGAAAGTTCAGAGGAGTGTAAGAATAGGGAAGAACGAATAGATTATCATAAGGATTATAGGAATGAATTCGACTGTTAGGCGCATTTAAACTTATGATTTGGTAATTACTTCGGTAATCGATAGATTTGGAATAAGGTCGTGACATGACTTTTTAAGTGGTGGCATATGATATTTTGTTAGGCGGCCATTACCCTTAGGTTATAATGATTGCATTTTAGTACTGTATCTTCTTAATCATATATGCTATATAACCTTCCCTATTGTTAAATTAAAGCATCATGCACCTTTGATCTTCTTTTGCTAACCTTATTTGTTGTCCTTTGATCTCCTGCAGGTACTTTGTTGTCAGCTATCCTTTAATCCAAATCACCAAGTATCTTTGTAGACTTCAAATATTTATTAGGCTACGAAAACTTGTCTTAGCTACAGAAACTTGTCCAAGCTGCGGAAATTTGTTGATTCTACAGCTAAGAGAAAGAAGGCTTTAATAGATGAATTTTATTATTATTATTATTTTGAAAAGAAAATTTGAAGTGCTAACAAATTGGTTTGCACTTCAAATATTCTATATAAACATGCCAACAACATGTTGGTTTTTCATGTTTATACAAAAAAAATTATTAGATATATATATATATATATATATATTATATATATGATTTTTTTATTATATTTTTATTTATATTATTATATTATTATTTTTAAGAGCAAACTGAGTAAAAATTTCTAAGGTGGAAAAGAAGAAGAATTCTTCTTGACCATCTTCAGTTCTGACTTATCTTGAAACATTTTAACAAATTCCTCTTTCGTTCATGGTTTTTGGTAAAGTTTGAGTTGATGCCCATTTACTAATAGAGGAGTTTTCTCTTTATCAATAGTCTTGATTCTAACTGCACCATTGTCAAGGACATTTTCAACTTCATAAGGTCCAAGCCAATGGGTTTGGAATTTTCCTTGAAAAGATTTGAACTTTGAATCAAAGAGCAATGTCCAATCTCCTGGATGAAATTTCCTTTCTTTAATGTACTTATCATTCCATCTTGACCTCTGTTGTTGAACTAGGCTAGTTCTCTGGAAGGCTTCTTGTCTAATTTCATCAAGCTCTTCTTGTTGTGTCATCCTTTGCTTTTGGCTTCTGACAAGTCTAGATCTAACTGGACTGATGTCTTATAGGTATGGATCTGGAACTCTATTGGCAATAAGCCCTGCTTCCCATAAACAAGTTCATAGGGAGTATGCCCTGTAGTATTCCTCCATGTAGTTCTGTAGGCCCATAAGGCTTCT
>APFE030306185.1:37962-76857 GCA_000404065.3 Pinus taeda
GCGATTCCTGCAACTATGGTCTAGATGTACAGTCTTGGTAAGGATAGCTTCAATCACCTTATTTGTGGACTCAACTTGTCCATTGGCTTGTGGATGGTATGGAGTGGACTTCCAATGTTTTATCTTGTATTGATCCACAAGCTTCTGCACTAGTCTGGATGTGAACTGTGTTCCTTGATCTGTTACAATTTCTCTCGAGACACGAAAACGAGTAAAAATATCCTCAAAAAGAAATGAAACTACAGCGTTTTCAGGAGCAAAAGGAAGTGATTTAGCCTCTACCCATTTAGTGACATAATCAGTAAATACCAGAATATACTTCTTTTGCTTTGAAGGTGGGTTGATAGAACAAAATCCAGTGCCCATTTTTCAAATGGTTTGATAAGTACCTGTGGTTGCAATGGCATTTCATTTGAAAGAGTAGGTTTGCCCATTCTCTGACAACTGTTGCATCTTTTAACATATTCCTTGGTGTCCCTGAAAATGGAAGGCCAATAATATCCTAAAAGCAAGATTTTGTAAACAGTTCTCCTGTCAGAAAAATGTCCTCCACATGGCTCATCATGACAAGCCTCAAGTTTTTCCAGTATTTTGTCCTCTCAAACACATCTTCTGATGATGAGATCTGGTCCTGTCTTATATAATTCTTCATGTATCCATGAATAAGATGTGCTATTGTGGACTATATTCTTCTCTTCTCTCTACGAGATAAATGAAATGGCATTTTTCTTGTGGCCAAATAGTTAGCAATATCTACATACCAAGGTGATTTAGTAGATACTGCGAAAAGATATTCATCAGGAAATTTATCTTCTACTGGTTGATCATTATTTTCATTTTGTATCCTAGATAGAAAATCGGCAATTGTGTTCTGTTTTCCCAGCCTATCTAGAATGGTTATGTTGAATTCTTGTAAAAGTAGGAGGCATCTAGTTATTCTTCCATTGGTGACTAGTTTATTCATTAAGTATCTAATAGCAGAATGGTCTGTGTGAACAAAGGTTTCATAGCCAATTATATAATCTCTGAATTTGTTAATGGCCTGAACTACAGCTAAAAACTCCTTTTCAGTTACAGTATAATTTAACTCTGCAGGAGTTAAATTTTTACTGATATAATAGATTGCATAAGGAGTAAGATCTTTTTGTCCTAACACAGCTCCTAAAGATGAATCTGAAGCATCTGTTGAGATATGGAAAGGAAATTTCCAGTTAGGTCCTTTTAAGATGGGTGCTTTAGAAATTCTCTTTCTCAAAATTTCAAAGGTAGCTTGACATTCGAAATCCCAATTGAATTCACAGTCTTTTGAGAGTAGTTTAAAGAGTGGGGATGCAATTTTTGTGAAGTTTTCTATAAATCTTCTATAGTATCCAGTAAAACCGAGAAAACTTCTAACATCCTTTTGACAACTTGGCACTGATAACTTAGAAATGACTTCAACTTTAGATGAGTCTACTTTGATTCCATCTCCTAAAATATGATGACCTAAAACGATTCCTTCGTTAAACATCATGAAGCATTTTTCATGGCTTGGTGAGAGATTTGTTTCTTTACATCTTATTAAGACTTTTTCTAAATTTTTCAATGCTTCATTGAACGAATCCCCATAGACTGTGAAATCATCCATGTACACTTCCACACAATCATGAATGAGCTCAGAGAAAATGTCGAGACTGCTCTTTGGAATGTTGTTGGAGCATTACATAACCAAAGGGAAGTACTCGGTAAGCATAAGTTCCACATGGACAAGTGAACGTGGTTTTATCTTGATCTTTAGGGGCTACCTGACTCTGGTTATATCCACTAAACCCGTCCAAGAAAGGAAACTATTTTTTCCTTGCTTAAGTGTCTAAGACCTGGTCTATGAAAGGTAACGAAAAGTGGTTTTTTAATGTTGTTTTGTTTAATTCCCTGTAATCGATGCATACTCTCCATTTTCCATTCTTTTTAGGAACGAATACTAGGGGTGAAACCCACTGACTGTTGGATATTGGATATATGAAATTTACATTTAAAAGTTTCTGCAATTCTTCCTTAATTTCTTTTAGCTTTGGGTTCATTCTTCGTTGAGGTCGTCTAACCGATCTTGTATTTTGTTCAATGTAGATATGATGTATGCAAGTTTTAGGATCAATCCCTCTCATGTCAGTGTATTCCCATACAAAAGCAAAAGAATGTTTCTGTAAAATTTCTATCAATTGATTCTTTTGCACTTCTTCCAGGTTTTCATTAACATTCAAGGTTTTTCCTGGAAATATTTCTATAGAGGAATTCCCAAATTTTTACATGGAGAGCAATGATACTTGTTTAGATGAGAGATACACATTTCGATTATGATCATAATGTGAGGAAAATTCATTATTTTGTAAATTTAAAAGTTGGTCTTCCTCCTTTACTTGTTCAGTAGCAAAAATAGGTTGTATATCTTCTTCATCTTCTATCCATTCTTCAGTTTCGGTATCTATTGTTGTTCTTGCAAGGGAATATAATGTAAATTTCTTTGTGGAATTTCCATCTAAAATAAACATATCGCCTGATCTATAGCCGATAAAAGCATCAATTATAGCCAACCAAGGCCTTCCTAGAATTAATGGATGTCCTCCAAAATTATTCTTGGGTGTTAAGACCATGAAATCAACAGGATATTCCCAAGAATCTAAGGATACACAAACATCTTCCAACACAACACCTGGTTTAATAACAGAGCTATCTGCTAATTGCAACAAGGTTGGTGTGTACTGAAGGTTAGGAAGCCTAAGTGTGTCCATAACTTGTTTACTCATTATGTTTATGGCTGCTCCTAGATCAATTAATGTGTTTGGTATTTCAATTCCATTGATGTGAATTTTTACAATGGGGATTCCTGGATCTAAATATTTTTGAATTGTCGGCTTCCCCATCATAATGTCTGCAATTTTTCCGACTAACTGAATTCTTTTTATATCTTTTCTCCTTCTCCCTAATCTTTGTGTACTTAATTCCTTAATTGTTTTTGCAAAAATTGGTATTTCTTTTATGGCTTGTAACAAGGGAATCTTAATACAAACATTTCTCAATTCATCCATCATATTGTAATCAGGCAAGACAATTTGTTTCTCTACTCCTCCATCGATTTTCAACCTTTCTGGGAAAGGTGGTGTAACTGATATCGAGGGTTGTTCCATGATGGGAGTATTTATTGGAATTTCTTCTGCTTGTTTATTTTCTTTTTGAGGGAGAGAAGTCTCCCCTTCTTTTGATCGATTTTTGTGGTTTTGAAGATCGGATCTTGTTTCTTGAATGACAACAGGAGGTTTTCTTGGTAATACTCTTCCAAACCTTAATTGGACATTGTTTAGGTATAGTGGAGTTATTACATAAGTTTGAGGATTCTGACCCTCCATGTTGTACACTGGTTGTTGTGGTGTTTTATTATTAGGATTCGGATGTGGTTAAGCGGGTAGTTGATTTGATTTTTGTGGAAATGGTAGGGAAAGTTGTGGGTTTTGATTCTAAACTAGAACTTGTGGCAATTGATTAGCTTGAGGAATTTGATTAGATGGGGGTAAGAATTGTGGTGGAAGGTAAGATGGCGAGTACTGTTGATATTGAGCATAGGCTCCATAAGGATTTTGCCATCCTTGATTCCAAGGTTGTGACTGTGGCAGAGCCCAAGGCTGCCAGGCTGAATTCCAATTATTTTGTGAGGACTGGCAAATTGTTGTGGTCTAAATCCTTGTGATTGATTTGGTTGGAGGTTTTGCCATGGTCTTTTGGCTATAAAGTAGAGAGGGTCTACTGGTTCTGAGATTCCTTCATCATTGAATACGGCCTTAAGACCTGGTAAGGATGGACATTCCTTCGTATCATGATTATCTGCACATATGACACCGGTTTCTATGGCTTTTGAGTCTAAGGGACACTGTCTTAGAGCATGTTTCTTCCGACATTTGGGATAGAAGATAGATAATGCAGCGTTTTCGGAATTTTGCTTGTTTTGTATTTTAAGGGTGTCTATCAGCTCACTTAGGCTCCCTAAAATATATGTTTTGAAGGTGTCAAGCAAATTTCCTATTTCTGCCCTGCTGACTGTCCCAGTTGCAGATTTGTTAATTCTTGACAAGAGAGGAACTCTAGGAGTCCTTCCAACTCGTGCTTTACCCCTTGAAATATTTACACATAAATCACAAATATCTACGAATGGTAGTTGGGAATATTTCCTTTCCCAATTAGGTTGAGATTGATCCATTCATCTTTAACAGCTCTGAGTAAGAGAGCTTTTAAGGTTTCTTCATCCAAATTATCCATTTTTGCTCTCTTAACATTATAAATAAACCTTTCTACCAAGTCTTCAAGATTTTCATCTTCTTTGAATTGTCAATCATAAATTGTCAACCAGGGTGCATAGACTGATGAAGTACAAGTGCACAATATGTGCTTAGAAGTTATTCATTAGGTTGTTATGTATTTGTTAGGATCTAAACTTAGGATGGATATGGAGGTGGTGTTTGTCAATTATATTAGTGTCATAATTCTTTAAAATGTTGGCTAAATTTCCTAGGAGTTAATCTCTATTTAATTAGTTTGCAGAGGATATGAGATTGATCCTACTTGTATTAGATTGTTTTGGGATTTTTGATCTTGAATCTTTATGCTGCAGCTTCTAATTCACTAAGTACAAAAATAAACTTATTCTATCAGCTATGAAGAAATATTGTCTGAACTCAATTGTTTAGGAGAGAACTCTCACTCTTTTACTTATTCAATTTTCGCTCAAACAAAATAATCCAAGCAATATCTATATTATGAATTAAACACACTTCAACTATGCTAGATAATAAGCAAAGGAAATAACCATGTTGTACCAAGTATAAAGCAAACAAACTAAACTAGGTATAAAGCAAATGAAAGTACTTATGCAAATAACAACTCGCTGGCGAAATCATTATGCTGCATTTTCACACAAAACAGAGCATTTGAAGAATGAAAGGAAATCGTATTGCAATTGATTAGAACCTGTCACTGTTTGTAGGGGCCCTCCATCTAGCAGTTCATAGCTTCCAATCAACACAACGCATACACACAAAACCAATTCTATTCAAACGGAATTCACAAACTGTTCAAAATTACATCATCCGGCGTGCACCCAAATCACAGTGCGGCCATAAGTTTTAAAAAAGGTTTCTGGCATAATTGCACGAGTAATTCAAGCCTAATATCTCTATCTTATCTAAACTTATATCGCTAAACCTTCGTTTTGCTATTCCGAAAGCAAAACGATAAGGTTTCAATCGAACTCGAATTCTGTTCTGCATAATTCGGCAATTGACTTGGTGTTTGACCATGATCTCCTGCACTTATCTTAACGAACAATGTCGAGGGGATAGGAAGGGATCCACGAGGGAGCCATTCTCTATCCATCCACACCCTTCGCTGCTGACCTGGAACTCCGGAATCTTGCAAACAATGGGGACAACTACAGAAACCTGGATTAGCTGCGAAAACAGACTGATTCGGTAGCCAATTGCAAACTTTAACAAAACAATAGGGTATAAAGTTAAATATGAACAAGAAGCATATTATTGCATACCTTCATCAAAACTTGGTGGATATGGCTTTATTTAGGTGGTAAATATATAGGAAAAGAGAGGATCATTAGGAAAAAAGGATGTCATGGTAGGACAATCTTCGGACTCTACACCTGCATTACTTGTCATTCCTCCGATCATTGAAGATGTCCCTGGAATGATTGTTATCATCAAGTGACATGTCCCTATCATTCGGACACTCCTTCGCATAATGGTCGGACTTATTACAACCATGGTATCTGCCTTTCCTTCCACCCTTAGATCCGGACTTCCCAATGAAGTGATCTTTTAGGTAGGCCATCAGAAGCTTCTACTGCGCCATTCTGATAATGTTCTCTGCTTCGACTTCACCCTTGGTGAATTTGAAGAGGGATGAGAAATCCACTGATCCTATTGTCCTTTCCCAACTGTCTTCGGTGATTGCTCTTTCACTCTTGCTTGGGCTTTGTCTTCACCCCAGCTCTAATACCATGTTAATTTTAGGTATGTTCTATGCTTAGAGCAATTTATTTCAATTTTCACAGTTAACTCAATATCTTTTCTAGATTAACAATCACATCATCATTAAAGTAAACTGCAGATAGAACATAAACATAAATTGCAGAAGACAAGACAAGACAAGAGGACACAAGTGTAACGACTGATCTATAAAATAAATAAAAATAAATTATATTAATCAGTTAATAAAATAATAAAAATAAATTAAAGATAAAGTATTTAATATGAACCTAAACCTTTATATTAAAAACAAACAAAAGGATATTAAATAAAAAATCAACATACCTTTTAAAAAAGAAATATATATATATATATATCACGTGACATGGGAAGGGTGTCACGAGAAGGTGAAGTAGTGGGTTGCAGGTGGAGGGAGCGACCACCGCCAAGGAACAGCAAATAAGGAGCAAGGAACAATTTTGAAGGGGGGGAGAAAGAGGAGGAAAAATTGGTACACAGAGTTCATGAGAAACAATTGAGCCTTGCTTGTTTTGAGGTTTCTGGGCACGGGGGAACAGTCTGCTTCAACTGAGAAGCTTACTGGACTGAGTAAGCGAGGTTCTGCTCAGTTTGGCTAGGTGGTTTCGGTCTTTTGGTAACCGAAGCAGGAGCAGTTTGAGGCATCATCAACCATAGGATTACAGGTAAGTACTCTCATTAGTTCTGTCAGTTAAATTTATAAAATTCAAGAATTTTTATCACAGGCTCATGATGTTTAATTTTAGAAGCCTTTACTATTTCTACAATGGCTGTAAAATTCTGTACAGTTCTTCCATTAAATCTTGAATAGCCCTTACAACAAGATATGGCGCGAGCCAGGGACAAACCCCAATGTGGGGAAACCCTTCATCAATTCTTCTTATATGTTCTTCAATAGTCCAACAGAGAGAGAGAGATAGTACATTTACAACAGAAGTCAACACTTTGACTTATCTAAATCAAAGCATAGGTCATCTCTAAGACAATGATACATGAAATAGCTGAACTCAGTTGAAGACATGTATCTTAAACTAATTCTCCAAGGTGACTCCATCACCCATCATAGTGTTGCACCTCATCACCACGCTACACCTCACTGTGCTGCATCGTGTTGCACCCATCATCACTAAGTTGCATCTCATCATGCTTCATCAATCATGATTGTACCCATCGATGTGTTGTCACGCAGAGTGTCTAGGCACCACGACAACGCTCAGATCGGGGGCTATCACCCTGATCCCTGACCTCTCCATTTAAATCGTCTCCCTATAGCAGGCTAACCGGGGTAGACCCTATGGAAAAAGGGAGAACCAACTAGGAATCAGCCGGTTCGGGAGACACAGCGAAGCAATCAAATACTTGAATAAGGCTTAGCAAGATTTAGAGCTAGATTAGATTTTAAATAATTAACACCAATGCCTTAAGGAGTCAATGATCCAAGTAAATGATTATCAATAGTTGCATAACAATTGCCTGAAAATATTTGCCAAACATCTAACATGTAACAAGCATAAAAAAATATTCAAGCAATAACGATCAATTTCAATAGATGCACAATGCCTTAGCAATTAAATTTCAAGAAATGTGAATACCTTAATCAACCATGAAATTTAAAAGCTCACCAGTTTCAAAAAATGATTCAACACTTTCAAATAGTTAATCTTCAGATATAAAAATTCAAACACATGTAACTATAGAGAAATGGCAACACTAATACCACAAAAGTCTCCTTTAAATTTTACCCTTGATGAATGAGATTAGTCTTAGGAAAACTTTTTCTGATATGCTAAGCAAGACTAAATGTGGTAATGGTTAATTAAGATCTCTCTTTTAATGTGACCAGACTAAATGTGGTAATGGTTAATTAAGATCTCTCTTTTAATGTGACCAAAGTAAATCCAATTTTTTTTTTTTTTTTTTTTTTTTTTAATCAGGAAAGGAAAGAAAAAGATAAATGTCAAAAAAGTTAAATTTTTTAAAAGTTCTATTAATTTTTTAGATTTTTTAATTTTGGGGTTTTTATATTTAAAATAAAAATCAAACAAAATGAAACTAAATAAATCCTAACCTAAGGAATATAAATAACAAAAGAAAATTAAAAAAAAATCTAAACTAAAATCTAAATACGTAAACTAAAAAAATAGATAAATAAATAAGACCAACAGAAGTGTAACCCCAAGTCATAAAAAATGTTATGAATATGCTAACCACACAAAAAAAAAGTCGTAATGTTTTGTTATAGATGTGAATGCAGGTTTGCGAAGGGAAGCTCGACAACAAGCATAAAGAGAGCTCAACGGCGATAGAAGGACCAAGGTATGGAGTCGCATGAGGGTTGAAGGGAAACGATGGCAGTGAAGGAACGTGGGAGAGCAGGCAACTATGGAAGGAAAATACGCAGGTCTGGAGTTTGAAAGTAGCCTTCGTGTGCAGGTTGAAGGGAGTCAATGGCGGCAAAGCTCGAAGAAGACTGAGTAATGGGCAATGCAAATGGAAGAAAACGCAGGGATGGTAAATCGAAAGGTATGGAGGGCCGAGTGCAGGTGTGTTTTGATGGCGACATCGTAGGTATGGCAGCAGATGAGTTCGATGGTAAGGCATGGAGATGGCAGAGGAAAGAAAACCATGGAGAATGAGAGCTCTGCGTGACGGTTTAGCAGGTAATGGAGGCAGCACGTGAAATTTGACATTGGTGGATTGAGCGATACGAGCTGCATAATGGAGCAGCAGATGGAAGTGGCCAAAAACGCAGGGAAAGTGAGCAGCAATGACTGCGTGGAGCTGGACAGCAACAGCGAAGGGAAAAGAGGCAGTGTGGGAGAGGGTTACGATTTTCTGGCAGCGTGGGAGAGGGTTGCGATTTTCTGGCAGCATGGGGGTCTTTGCAAGTGTGGTGCAATGGAGGGAAGAGAGCACGTTGGAGGAAAGGGAGCAGATGGGAAGGACGGAGCAGAAAGTGACTGCGTGGAGCTGGAATGGACGCAGCAAAGGAGGGAAGGTGAAGCTGCGTGAAGAAAAGACGCAGGCAGAGAGGATGAAGGATGGGGAAAGAGGAATTCAGATTTGAACATAGGTTGAAGACTGCGTGGGAGAATGAGGAAAGAAGCTCGGGTAGCAGAAAAATGGGGAAGAGAGAACCAAGGCAACAGCAAAACGCTGTGGGCCTAAAAAAAAAATTTCAAAATTTTTTCAGAATGAAACCCCAGGCAGCATACAGGTAACCAAAAAACCCTAAAAAATTTCCAGAAATCTTAATAAAAATTTAATTGTCCTGCTTCATATTTGCATGATGAAAACCCCACAAAAATTTTCCAGATTTGAAATAAATACCCCTGCAAGAGCTGATTCTAAGGCCAGATCTTCCCCTCTAGGGCCTAGATCTGGCTTCAAACAAAAATTCCCTTTCGGATCTGCAACTTGCGATGACAAAAACAAAACACCCAGAAAGAATATATACAATGATGAAATAAAAACCTAGTTTAAAAAAAAGGAAATTACAGTAATTATACACTAAAAGCTCTTAAATAGCCAAATCTATCATTATGCAACACGTTTTTTTAAAATTTTAAATTTAAAATGAGGTGCTTCAGAAAAACCCATTTTGCATCAACAATGGAATTTCTAATGATAAGGCCGGGATTCAATCAAGCTGGGCTCTTTACAAAATGTTATTCGGGAGTTGGCTGGTCCAACTGAAAACTTCCCCGAACGCCCGATGATCTCGAAATCAAAAATTCTCTACACAACTCAATTCAACCATTATCGTAGAGCGAGAAAATGATAATAAAATTCAGATCTAATAAAGATACCTGCCATTATATCCAGAAATTAAATTACCATTCTAACCCTAGTGATCAAGCAAGATACCTATGCTTAAACCACTCTTTAAAAAGCTATTATCAACGGCTGAAAAGGAAATCTATGCATGAAAATAACACATCTTGCAGCATTCCCATGAAGAGTAACACCAGCAGAAATTAACCCTAAAGTCTTTCTTTATTGCACATAAAAAAAAAAAGATTACAAGAGAGCTTTCACTTAGCACACGACTCCAAGATCGAATGATCTCCACTGACCACTGACCCCCTATATAAAGATAAATTTCCCAACAGCTAGTTCGATTGATCCTTGTCAAAGCGATCTCGACCGTTGATGAGGACCAAAATTTCTTTTAATCTCATCCGTCGAAATTTTAAATATTGAGGAAATTTCAAATTTTTCAATTAAATGCATTTTAATATATTCAAAAATTAAAATTTTGCATTTATTTCCTCAAAACTTTGACTTTGACTTAACCCCAGGGACCTCAGATATAAAATTTAGCAAAATAATCAACCAACCTTAGTCCCTGGACCAGTTAAGATTTAATTTCTTTAAATGACTCACGAATTTTACCTCTAGAAAATTTAAATTTACCTAGGACCTAGGACCTATGAGAGGATAAATTATTTTTCTAACCCCCAAAACATTTTACATCATGATTTTTACATTTTTACACCTCAAGGGGGGAAACCCATTTGAACAAGACCCTCACAGACTACCCAGTTCTGCGACAAATATAATCTAGCAGATCCAGCTATTTGTAATAAAATAACCTAACCAAATAGTTAGGATTATTCCCAAATCACTTTTACATAGACTCGATCTAACATACTAGGACTCCCCTAACATTCTGGTAACAAAATCCATTCCCACTTTGGGGTAAGGCTGAAGGAAAACTCTGCCGATCATGGATCGGTGAGACAAAAAACCTTCCGAAATGTAGATCGTCATCAAAAATTAGGTTTACCTAAACAATTACATACGACACGAATCTGCTGAGATTATTTACAATTCACATATACAGAAAGGGTTTACAATATAGCATGATCAGGTTGATGATGATAGTTGAACGGCACAGACACGTTGATAAAGCGCTTTCCCTTTTGCGGAAAAAAGGGGATGTACTGCTATGGGTCGTTGACACGTAGTGGTCAACATCTAGCTCTACTTGGGGACACGTTGCTGCACTGTAGGAATGTGAGAATCCAGAATCTGCATCCACGCAACACAACAAAACATAAGTAGCGTCCATCCAAAAATCATCATATAACATTAAGCACAGGAAAGATATAAGCTCTTCATTTATTAACTATCTAGTAACATGAAAAGTAAACCTAATCCTAAAACAGAAAAGAAATGCTGAAATAACAAAGTGTAGGGTTAGAAATATAATACAGAGGATGCCCCATGGCATCAGATGTTATCTTTGAAGAACAGCTTGAGCATTTGGCCATTCGCAGGTAAGTCAAGTGGTTCGCCATCCAATCTGCTCAAGTGGAATGAATTTGGCCCAGCAATGTCTCAGATAATGTATGGTCCCAACCACAAACTGTCAAATTTCTTATGTTTTCCCGGTTTTTCATTTTTGCGATCCCAAAGGAGTATCATATCTCCAACCTGCAAAGCCCTAGATCGAGATGATTTATCAAAGCTTTTCTTAATGTTAGATTGACTTTTACATATATTATCAAAAGTTGTCCTACGAGTTTCATCCAACTCCACAATCTGATCAATTCTATGTTGAATAGCATCTTTATTAGTGGAAAAATGCTGAAGGAGTTGATAAGCTGGCAATTTCAGGTGCACAGGGAAGGTTACATCCAAGCCATAAACTAATTCAAAGGGACTTTTACCAGTAGCTTTCTTTTTAGTAATCCTATCTACCCATAAAGCATACTTGATTTTGCTATCCCAAGCTCTTTTATTATCCCCTACTATCTTCTTGATAATGGTTATGAGATTTTTATTACTTGATTCAGCAAGACCATTACCCTGAGGATAGTAATTTGATGAATGACATAAAACAATGCCATACTTGAAACAAAAAGATGAAAATTCTGAAGAACTAAAAGCCTTGGCATTATCAGTAGTGATCTTAGCAAGGACACCAAATCTAGTAATGATATTATTTTCAATGAAATCCGTAATGACCTTTTTCAGTGGCATTCTTAGCAGGGATGGCTTCAACCCATTTAGTAAAATAATTGGTAGCAGTCAAAATCCATGAGTAGCCATTGCTAGAATTTTCATGAAACTTCCCTATGAAGTCTAGACCCCAATGCTAAAAAGGTGCCTCCACAACGACAGGGTGTAAGGGCAGGGCAGCAAGTTTATGTTTCCCATTAAATAGTTGGCAGGCTTGACAACTTCTAACAAACTTATGCACATCAGAAAAAATCGAAGGCCAATAATAACCAGCTCTCAAGATTTTGTGGGCAGTAATTCTAGCAGCATAATGACCACCACGAAACCCCGAATGAAACTCAGAAACTAACTTCTTGGACTCAATTTCATCAACACACTTAAGTACTATGCCCTCAGGATTTCTACATCCAAGGCCATCCTTCATGAGGCAATACTTAGTGGCTTTTAATCTAAGAGCCCTTCTCTTATGAGCCACTAAATGGTTAGGACATGTAAGATTTACCAAGTAATAAATAATGTCCTTGTACCACTCATGCTCTCCTAATCTTTGCAGCTCAGGGAAAGATAGATCGTTAAGACAAATCAAACCAAGAGCTCTCTCATTACCTTCGGTCATCATTTGAGCCAAGCCTTGGCCTTTGACTAACTTGGTGGGCCTAATCTCTAAATCATATTCTTGTATTTTAGTAACCCACCTAACACGAGTCCCTAAGCAATCAGTTTGAGTTAATATATCTTTAACCGCAGAATGTGGAACAAAAATAATGATTTTCTAATAACCCACATAAGTCTTAAAATGCTTAAGAGATTTGACTAAGGCATAGGCTTTCTTTTCCATGGTATTGTATTTTAATTCAGATTTTTTAAGCACTCTACTCATGAAAGCAATAGGCTGCTTGTGACCATCCTTATTTCCTTGCAATAAGACACCAGCAATGGTATCCTTAGAAGCGAAAGAGAAAATCATCAAAACATTAAAGTAATCAAGGCTAACTAAAATAGGGGCTTTTGCAATAGCACCTTTGATCTCCTGAAAAGCCTTTTTGCCATCTTTTTGGAATAAATCTTCTAAGAAAATTTGTTTTTCCAAGAAAAGACTGAAGGGACTTAAGATTATGTGGAAGAGGAATCTTTTGGATTGCCTCAACTTTTTCAGGATCAATCTTGATTCCATCTTTAGAAATGATGTGACCAAGTAATTTCCCTTCAGTTACTCCAAAAACAAACTTAGTCGGGTTTAAAGAAATCCCATACTCTCTACATCTATCAAAAACTTGCCTAAGATGACTTATATGACTAATACCATCCTTAGAAAAACAGTAAGATCATCTTGATAAATTTCGATAAACTTCCCAATTAAACCCTTGAAGGCATAATCCATAGCCCTTTGAAATGTAGCCCCAGCATTGGTTAATCCAAACGGCATTTTAATATATTCGAAATTACCACATGGCATGGTGAATGTAGTTTTGTGACGATCCTCCTTTTTAACCCATACCTGATTATACCCAGAAAAACCATCTAACAACGACATCATTCCAGAACCAGTTACTCTTTGCAACATAGTCTCCATGTTTGGTAAAGGATAATTATCTTTCTTACAAGCTAGATTAAGGTTTCGAAAATCGACACAAAGTCTTATTGTACCATTCGTTTTCCTAACAATCACCAGGTTGGAACACCATGTTGAATGCCTTGTCTGAGCAATAATTCTTGTTGCAAGCATCTTTGAAAGCTCCTTTTGAACCAAAGGGGCTAACTTAGAATTTATCTGCCTAAGCTTTTGACAAAAGGGTTTAGCTGCTAGCATTTTTATCTTTCAAAGGGATAGTGTGCTCCATGACATCTTCCCTATAACATTTTAATTCATCATAAGAAAATGCTAAAACATCTCGATATTCACGAAGTAAATTGGTTAACTTTTTTATTTCTTCAATGTTAGTACCCTTACCAATTTTAATGATCTTTGGATCCTTAGAAGTACCAATGTTTACCTCAATGTATTCGCCTGGATCCATTTTATTTTCCTCTTTCATCTTTGTGGCATCATGTCGATCAAAATGTTGTTCTAAAGCAACCACATTCCTAGGAGTAGGATTTATGATATCGTCATGGTCATCAGATCCATCCTCCTTGGAATCTATCCGAAAATTTTCAAACTCATCCAAATTATCAAGAAAACGAACCACCTATTTCTCGTCATCAAAAACTTGTCAATGCTCTCAGTGATCTGGAACAGAAGGTCTAAATATAACTTCCATTTTTATCTTATCCTTAATCAGGTCATCAGATAAGAGCAAAGTAGAAGCAGCTACAACGATCTCATCTGCCGAACTATTCTGCTCTCTTGGGATAGCCTCCAAGTCGAGGGCATCAAAGTATTCCATAGTATCCTATACAGCATTTCTATAGTTCTTTAATCATTGATTTTTACATGTAAAATTATTTTTAATTTGCATGATAATTAAGTCAAAATCCCCCTTGATGCTAAGCAACTTAACTCTTAAAGCCTTTGCCAACTCAAGACCCAGCAACAAAGCTTCATACTTAGCAACATTGTTGATTGCTACAAATTCCAATCGATATGCAAATTTGAAAATATGACCAAGGGGTGATTTTAACACTATTCCAGCACCTCTAGCATGCCTAGACGATGCACCATCAAAATACATGTACCAAACTTTATCATTGAGATCCCTAATCTTTTTATCAACCTTATCATTGGGAAGAACTATGAAATTAGACATGATAGCATAATTCCCAATGTCAAATTGTTCTTTAATTATCTCATTATGAGGTCTCTTAGGATCTTCAACATGGAATCTTCTCTCAGGCTCTCTATTAAGTCTCACAAAACCACCACCTCTAGGAGAGGGAATCATAGCGTATGACCAATTCATTTGAATACTCCCTCCTAGATCAGAGGCCCACTTTCTAGACAAAAGCATACCCCAAGCATCAGGCACATCAACAACAACTATGTCCATAACAATCATAATGTCAGAGTAAACTGATAAATGAACCTGTAAATCCTTGATCAGACCGTGAACTTCAATCTTCTTAGAATCCATGGCACATATATTGTAGTAAGGCCTAGAAACTCTTAAATTACGTTGTTCCATGACCCTCTTAGTCATGACACAAGTTGACGCACCGGAATCCAGCATGCAATTATTTAATTTATACCCATTAACCATCAAAGTAATAAAGAATGGTTGATGATCCTTGTTATCTGAATCTAAACTTTGCAAATATATAGGAGCATCCTGATAATCAACCTCCGGTGCTTTCTGTCGAGAAACATTCACTTGAGGAGCTTCAATAGCTTTAGTAACTTAGCCCTTTGGGAAAGAATTTTCACAATCTCGGAGACAGGAACCCAGATTTTTGCATTATTAAACCAACTTCCCAAATCGGTATCTAATCCAGAGTTTGAACTCAGGTTAAAAATTTGAGGGGGAATTTGATTCCCGCTTTGATCTTTATCCCTTCTTTGATAAGTCAAACCCTTACCTTTAGCAATTTCCATGATTTGCTCTAGAAAAGGTTTTTCGCCATATAATTTAATCATAATATCATCTTCATTCTCGAAATTATTTACACTAAAAGCTGATGTGGGAGGCATAACATCTCGACTGTTTTCCTTAACTTCCATCCAGTCTTTCATAGACAAAGAAAATTCTTTGCCCACACAATTTATTTGATTACCTGCCCCAAACATTCCATTATCCAAAGTCCTTCTAACTATGGGGCAAGTTGTCTCCTCATGAAGAGCATCACAAGCCCGACAATAAGGCAGAGCATCATCGACCAAATTAGTATGTTCAAGCGAATTAGGTGGTCTCTGCTCACTAGATTGGCCTTTCTTCTGCCAATTATTATTTCGATTATTATTATTTCTAGGCTGGAAATTTTGCGTTTGAGCTCTTTCCATTTGAACCAACCTATTCTGCAAAGTAGTTATTTCCTTAGCATGGTTAGAGGTTAATTTCGCTTGGTTAATCTCCATGCTTTCAATTTTTTGCAGTAATTTCTGAACAAGATCGTTATCAAGTTCTTAAACCTCTTTTCCTTTAGGTTCTTTCAATTTCGTTGAAGCCCTATCAAAACCTGGGATTTTAGACTTTCCAGACGTTGTCTTATCTTTTCCAAGCTCTACTGCTAAAGCTTGCCAATCCCGATAATCAGGAAGTTTAGCACGTCTTAACTCATAAGAAGGCCCAGGGCTAAAGGCATCAATATAAAAGTCCCGAAGAGATTTATCAGTAGGTTTATAATCTTGAGGTAATTCCTTAATAATATCATTAAACCTCTTGTTAAATTCTTCTGCGGTCTCATTTTCTCTCTTTTTAATGATACTGATAGCTTTTACAAGATGTCTCCCTTCTCTCTTATCCCCATACTTTTCCTTAAAAGCATTAACAATGGATTGCAAATAATCAAATGAATTTTGAGGCTTTTCCATAAACCAGTCTAAAGCATTGCCCTCCTAGGTAAGAACGAAAAGGGTCATTTTGACATCTTCATGATTAAAATCAGCAGCCCTTGCATACTAACCCAGCCATGAACTAAAAGATTTTAGGTGAGAATTAGCGCCAATTGCATTATTGCCCTGAAAGATAGGCTACTTATCCATCCAATGCTTTGGAATATCATTGGGATAACCTTGAATGTTAGCAAAGTTACAAGGGGCGAATATGTCCATGATGTCGTGCTCGACCGGGCTAGTAAAAAGCAAATGGATATCAGAGAGGGCTTCTTGTCCGAGATTAACAAGAAGGGTACGAGAAGAGAGTTTGTGTAATCATACTCTGAGAGCCCTTTCAGGATCAGGAGCAGGATTAACCAAACTACTTGGATGTCTTCTAGTATACACTCTTGCAGAAGATAGATGAAGTGGAGTCGCCACCCGGACAGAAAGTCTAACTCAATATAACCCGAAAGCAAGGAGCAAAGGATAAGAAACTTATCCTAGCAAGAGATGAAAGGATGAGAGGAAAGAAATGAGATGAATATCAAATAAACCAAGGACAGAAAAAACTCTATCCCCAGCAGCGGCGCCAAAAAATGTTGTCGCGCAGAGTGTCTAGGCACCGCGACAACGCTCAAATCGGGGGCTGTCACCCTGATCCCCGATCTTTCCGTTTAAGCCGTCTCCCTATAGCAGGCTAAGGGGGTAGACCCTATGGAAAAAGGGAGAACCAATTGGGAATCAGACGGTTCGAGAGACACAGCGAAGCAATCGAATACTTGATTAAGGCTTAGAAAGATTTAGAGCTTGATTAGATTTTAAATAATTAACACCAATGACTTAAGGAGTCAATGATCCAAGTAAATGATTATCAACTATTGCTTAACAATTGCCTAAAAATATTTTCCAAACATCTAAAATGTAACGAGCATTAAAAAAAAAAAAAAAAAAAAAAAAAAATTCAAGCAATAACGATCAATTTCAATAGATGCACAATGCCTTAGCAATTAAATTTCAAGAAATGTGAATACCTTAATCAACCAAGAATTTAAAAGCTAACCAGTTTAAAAAAATGATTCACCACTTTCAAATAGTTAATCTTCAGATAAAAAAATTCAAACACATGTAACTATAGAGAAATGGCAAACACTAATACCACAAAAGTCTCCTTTAAATTTTACCCTTGATGAATGGGATTAGTCTTAGGAAAACTTTTTTTGATATGCTAAGGAAGACTAAATGTGGTAATGGTTAATTAAGATCTCTCTTTTAATGTGACCAAAGTAAATCCAAAAATTTTTATTTTTTATTTTTTATTTTTTTTTATCAAGAAAGGAAAGAAAAAGCTAAATGTCAAACAAGTTAAATTTTTTTAAAGTTTTATTAATTTTTTAGATTTTTTAATTTTGGGGTTTTTAGATTTAAAATAAAAATCAAATAAAATGAAACTAAATAAATCCTAACCTAAGGAATATAAACAACAAAAGAAAATAAAAAAAAGAATCTAAACTAAAATCTAAATACGTAAACTAAAAAAATAGATAAATAAATAAGATCAACAGAAGTCTAACCCTAGATCATAAAAAATGTTATGAATATGCTAACCACACAAAAAAAAAGTCGTAATGTTTTGTTATAGATGTGAATGCAATTTTGCGAAGGGATGCTCGACGACAGGCAAAAAGCGAGCTCAACGGCGGAAGAAGGACCAAGGTATGGAGTCGCGTGAGGGTTGAAGGGAAATGATGGCAGCGAAGGAATGTGGGAGAGCAGGCAGCTATCGAAGGAAAATACGCAGGCCTGGAGTTTAAAAGTAGCCTTCATTTGCAGGTTGAAGGGAGTTGACGGTGGCAAAGCTCGAAGAAGACTGAGCAATGGGCAGCGTAAATGGAAGAAAACGCAGGGATGGTAGATCGAAGGGTATGGAGGGCCGAGTGCAGGCGTATTTTGACGACAACAACGTAGGTATGGCAGCGGATGAGTTCGATGGTAAGGCGTGGAGATGGCAGAGGAAAGAAAACCGCGGAGAATGAGAGCTATGCGTGAGGGTTTAGCAGTTAATGAAGGCAGCACGTGGAAGTTGACGTTGGTGGATTGAGCGATAGGAGTAATGCAGCAGCAAATGGAGGTGGCCAAAAACGCAGGGAAAGTGAATAGCAATGACTGCGTGGCGCTGGACAGCGACGGTGAAGGGAAAAGAGGCAACATGGGAGAGGGTTACGATTTCTGGCACCGTGGGGGTCTTTGCAAGCGTGGTGCGATGGAGGGAAGAGGGCACGCTGGAGGAAAGGGAGCAGATGGGAAGGACGGAGCAAAAAGTGAATGCGTGGAGCTGGAATGGACGCAGCAAAGGAGGGAAGGTGAAGTTGCGTGAGGAAAAGACGCAGGCAGAGAGGATGAAGGATGGGAAAAGAGGAATTTGGATTTGAACGCAAGTTGAAGACTGCATGGGAGAATGAGGAAAGAAGCTCGGGTAGCAGAAAAATGGGGAAGGGAGAACCTAGGCAACAGCAAAACGTTGTGGGCCTAAAAAAAAAAAATCGAAATTTTTTCAGAATGAAACCCCAGGCAGCAGTGAGGTGGCCGAGAAACCCTCAAAATTTTCCAGAAATCTTAATAAAAAATTTAAATTGTCATGCTTCAGATTTGCATGATGAAAACCCCACAAAAATTTTCCAGATCTGAAATAAATACCCCTGCAAGGGCTGATTTTGAAGCCAGGTCTTACCCTCCAGGGCCTAGATCTGGCTTCAAACAAAAATTCCCCTTCAGATCTGCAACCTGCGATGACAAAAACAAAACACCCAGAAATAATATATACAATGATGAAATAAAAACCCAGTTTTAAAAAAAAAAAGGAAATTACAGTAATTACAAGCTGAAAGCTCTTAAATAGCCAGATCTATCATTATGCCACACATTTTTTTTAAATTTTAAATTTAAAATGACGTGCTTCAGAAAAACCCCTTTTGCATCAACAATGGAATTTCTAATGATAAGCTCGGGATTCAATCAAGCTGGGCTCTTTAGAAAATGCTATTCGGGAATTGACTGGTCCAACTGAAAACTTTCCCGAACGCCCGATGATCTCAAAATCAAGAATTCCCTGCACAACTCAATTCAACCATTAACGTAGAGCGAGAAAACGATAATAAAATTCAGATCGAATAGAGATACCTGCCATTATATCCAAAAATTAAGTTACCATTCAAACCCTAGTGATCAAGCAAGATACCTGAGCTTAAACCACTCTTTAGAAAGCTATTATCAATGGCTGAAAAGGAAATTTATGCATGAAAATAACACATCTTACAACATTCCATGAAGAGTAACACCAACAGAAATTAACCCCAAAGTCTTTCATTATTGCACATAAAAAAAAAGATTACAAGAGAGCTTTCACTTAGCACACGACTGCAAGATCGAATGATCTCAGCTGACCACTGACCCCCTATTTAAAAATAAATTTCCCAACGGCTAGTTCGAGTGATCCTTGTCAAAGCGATCTCGACCGTTGATGAGGATCAAAATTTCTTTTAATCTCATCCGTCGAAATTTTAAATATTGAGGAAATTTCAAATTTTTCAATTAAATGCATTTTAATATATTCAAAAATTAAAATTTTGCATTTATTTCCTCAAAACTTTGACCTTGACTTAACCCCAGGGACCTGAGATATAAAATTTAGCAAAATAATCAACCAACCTTAGTCACTAGACCAGTTAAGATTTAATTTTTTTAAAGGACACACGAATTTTACCTCTAGAAAATTTAAATTTACCTAGGACCTAGGACCTATGAGGGGATAAATTATTTTTCTAACCCCCAAGACATTTTACATCATGATCTTTACATTTTTACATTTCAAGGGGGTAAACCCATTTGAACAAGACCCTCACAGACTACCCAGTTTTGCGACACAAATATAATCTAGCAGATCAAGCAATTTGTAATAAAATAACCTAACCAAATAGTTAGGATTATTCCCAAATCACTTTTACATAGACTCGATCTAGCACACTAGGACTCCCCTAACACTCTGGTGACAAAATCCATTCCGCCTTTGGGGTAAGGCTGAAGGAAAACTCTGCCGATCATGGATTGGTGAGACAAAAAACCTTCCAAAATGTAGATCGTCATCAAAAAGTTAGGTTTACTTAGGCAATTACATACACGACACAGATCTGCTGAGATTATTTAAAATTTACATATGCCGAAAGGGTTCACAATGTAAAATGATCAAGCTGATGATGATAGTCAAACAGCACGGACACGTTGATAAAGCGCTATCCCTTTTGCGAAAAAAATGGGGTGCACTGTTATGGGTCGTTGACACGTAGTGGTCAACACGTTGTACTGCATCATGAACCATCATGTGCCATTGCTGCACCATGTTTGTCATACTGTCCCATGTGCTTGCTGCACCATGCTTGTCACCATGTGCTTGTTGCACCTGGCTTACCACACTGCTGGTTCATTATTAGCATGCCTTTGTTGCTGTCCCATTTTTACATTGTTGTACCATGCCATCATTGTAATATTGTTGCTATCATACCATCATTGCTATCATGCTACCCATGCATCTTGCTTAGCGTACTACTGTCCCAATTGGCTATTGCTATTGTCCCATCGCAGCTGTTATCCCAATTGTGCCATGACATAGTTGTTGTCCCAATTGTATTGTTGTTGTCCCATCAATTGTGCCATGTCATAATTGTTGTCCCAATCGTATTGTTGATGTCCCATCAATTGTGCCATGTCATAACTGTTGTCCCAATTGTATGCTTTCACTGTTTTTATATTGTGATTGGTTAGGGCATAGACATTCCATGTTTGCCATACTATTGTCCCATTGTTAGTCATCCATTGTTGCTCCTATGATAGCTTGTTGTCCCACTTATCTAGATGCCAACAAACCATACAAATGCTGCTCCAAATATGTATGTACTAGCTCAAAGTTGAGGTCTGTTTGGTTCTAGCAAACTAGGTCTGGTTAGGGCACATAACAATCCTTAACCAGCCTTCCTTTTGTGCCCAAAAATATTCCCAAGGAATGCGGTTGCCCTTCTTTGAGGGGCCGAGGGTGGCTACTTCAATTCTGGACTACCCTAGCCCTTGTCTACCCTTTTGCCTGCCTGTAATTTACTGCGGCATCCTACAGCAAGACTGTGTAGGGTTGCGGCTGCCTTTCCATGGATCTGCACCCCTCCAAAGTGCCCTCAAAATTGTCCTATGGTTCTTCGTTTTGGGAAATTCCATCTGAATGAGGAGTTATTAAAATAGTTAATATTTGTAATGGGTTCCTAAGTCTAAACTTAGGAAAATAAAAATAAAAAATGGTATTAATAGAGATAAGGATGAGAAGCTTCTAAGAGACAAGGATCAAGTCTATTTTTATCTTAGCCGTTGATTAGGGACTTAATTTCGGTCGTTGATTCATCAACAGGAAAAGTATAAGAGAAGACTTGAGGGTCATTTGGAGATACACCAATAGATACTCAGTATCCCAAGGAAAATCAATTTTCCCAGAGAGGAAGGAAAATCGATTTCAGAGGGAGAGTTGCAGGGTGGAGGAAGAGAGGGTGACTAGCAGCAGTCAGGGAGATCAAAAGGGTGACGCAGGGGCTCTGAGAAACAGCGCAGAGGGAGATGCAGATCAGGGACGCAATGAAGGACAAAGCAATGCAGATGCCAGAGCCAAGCAGGGTGACACAAGACTGACGCAGTTGGAAAAGGAAGTCCTCCAGGGTGTCAGGATGTCTCAGAGAAAAGTCTCAGGTGTTTTCTCCCAGTGTCTATGTAAAATCTTTCTGTAAAAGAGATTGTTGAAGATTAATAAAACCCTCCTCTGCTGCACCGGTTTTCCCGCATTGGGTTTTTCGGGGACAATTGTCCAAAAATAACTGTGTTGATATGTTTGATTCTTGTGCATGTATTTGTTTCTGTATAATGATGTGATATCTGCTATAGAATTTATTTCAATATTTACTGAAAGGATTTCGTAAATAACTTATCGAAAAGAAGTAGGTAAAATAAATCAATTATTTCAGCATTAGAATTTATGTTCAGAAATTTCACATGGTATCAGAGCAAAGATTTAGAGACAAAAAGGGAAAATCAATTATGGGTCAAGATCATGATGCAAAGGCATCCACATTTGGAGACTCGTGCAGATTTTCAGAAGATTGCACAAGAGATAGAAATTTTGATTTCTCTATGCTGGCTTCTAGATTGGAAGAAGAAGTTGCTTGCGTAGCAAGCTCTGCATCATCAGGGGTATGGTATATAGACAAAAGAGCCTCCTGGCATATGACAGGAATACGGGAATGTTTCTCAGATTATCAGGAAGAAAGAATGAATTTTCAGATCACCATGGGTAATAAGGCAAAATGTACTCCAGCAGGGAAGGTACTATAGTTTTTCAAACGGAAACAGGAGAGCGGTTCCGAGCTACCAATGTGCTGCATGTGCCAGGATTGGGGATGAAATTACTTTCCGCATCTCAACTTCAAAGCAAGGGCTATGACATTTTCTTCATTAAGGAGAAAGTATACATCAAACACCCGAGTTGGAAAAAGAAGGTGCGGATCGGAATCAGAAGTAACAGGTTGTACAGGTTGCCGCTGGAATCACCAATGGCACTGATAGGCAATAAAGGAGACAAGGATTTGAATGAACTATGGCATAGAAGGATGGGACATTTGCACCATGGGGTTCTAAGAATTCTTAGGAAAACTATAACAGGAGTTCCAGAAATTAGTACAGAACGAGATGATGTATGCAAAGGGTGTGCTCTAGGCAAGTTTGCCAAAGTAGCATTTCCTAGAAGTAAAAATAGGGCCAAGATTGTACTAGGATTGATACACTCAGATATCTACGAACCAATGCCCACAAAAGCTCTTAGTGGTGCAGAATACTTCATCAACTTCATCGATGACCATTCCAGGAAGACTTGGACCTATTTTCTGAAAACCAAGGATGAGGTTTTCTGTAGATTCAAAGAGTTTAAGGCTCTAGTGGAGAATTTGACAGAAAAGAAAATAAAAGTGTTGCGCTCAGACAATGGTGGGGAGTATGTCAACAAGGACTTCACCGATTTTTGCACTAGGGAGGGCATCAAAAGAGAGCGGATAGCTCCTTACAATCCGGAGCAGAATGGAGTAGCAGAAAGAAATAACAGGACTATTGTGGAAGCAACTAGGGCTATGATGTATGATCGGGATATGCCAAAATTCCTGTGGGCGGAAGCATGCAACATGGCAGTTTATGTCCAGAACAAAACTCCTCATAGGGCATTGGGCAAGATTACTCCAAAGCAGGTCTTTACCAGGAAGACACCTGAAGTTAGTCATTTCAAGATATTTGGGAGTTTAGCATATTGTCGTATACCCGAGGAGAAGAGGAAGAAGTTAGATCAGACTGTAGAGAAAGGATATCTTGTGGGATATAGCGAGAATGTTAAGGCATATAGAATCTATCTTCCATGGAGTGGGAAGGTAGTAGTTTGGCGAGAAGTGAAGTTCATGGAAGGCCAGGCCTTCAGAAAATCTCGAGAAATGCCTTCCGAAGAGCAATCAAAAGATGAGTCGTTGGTCAAACCTCTTCAATCAGCGGAAGCCAGTACCAGGAATTCTCCTTCAGAACAGGGGGAATCACAAGAAGAGGAAGAGCTAACAGATACACCTACTACCAAAGGAAGAACGAGCAGGGAACTCTGACAGATTTTACAGGATGCAGAAGATTTCATTGGTGCACCCAGGAACAATAAAAGGGAGCGAAGACAGCCAGATAGATATTAGGCCTTAGTAGCTCAAGTTGGGGAACCTTCTAGTTTTCAGGAAGCCGCTCAACATCAAGTTTGGATGGATGCAATGTTGGAGGAATACAACTCTATAATGGTGAATGATGTTTGGGAAGCAGTGCCTAGGCCTCAGGACAGATCAGTGGTAGGTTTGAGATGGATCTACAAGATCAAATACACTACAGACAGCAGTGTGAAAAAATACAAAACCAGGTTTGTGGCTAAGGGGTATGCTCAGAAGGAAGGAATGGACTACGAAGAGACCTTCGCCCCAGTAGCCAGGTATACATCTATTAGAACCGTGATATCTCTTGCAGCACAGATGGGGTGGGAGATTCATCAGATGGATGTCAAAACGACATTCTTAAACGGAGTGATAGAAGAGGAAGTATACATTGAACAGCCAGAAGGCTTTGAGACACATGAGAAGAAATCTCATGTATGCAGATTGAAGAAAGCCTTATATGGGCTCAAACAGGCACTTAGAACATGGTATGGTCGAATTGATAGCTACTTGCAAAAGATGGGGTTCGTCAAGAGTGATGCAGACCCAAATCTCTACTATCTGGTGGTAGAGAATGAGCCTCTAGTCCTAGTATTATATGTGGATGATCTCTTCCTGACAGGATCATCGAGGCTCATCAAGGACTGCAAGAAGAATCTAGCCACATAATTCGACATGAAGGATTTGGGATAGATGCATTATTTCCTGGGGTTGGAAGTTTGGCAGCAGAAGGGTGAGATCTTCCTTGGACAAGGGAGATATGCTATAGAAATCCTGAAGAGATTCAAGATGTAAGACTGTAGGCCTATGGCTACTCCAATGATCACCAACTGGAAGAAAATTGATGCATCAAAAGACAAGGATGTTGATCCCACCTTATACAGGGAGCTCATTGGGTTCCTGATGTATCTGGTCAATACTAGGCCAGACATTTGTTATATTGTCAACACCCTCAGTCAGTGCATGGGAGGGCACATTAGGCAGCAGCCAAACATGTTCTTAGGTATATACAGGGAACAGTTGAGTATGGACTCTTATACACTAGAAGTAATGATATCAGACTGAGTGGGTTCACTGATGCAGATTGGGCTGGAAGTTCAGTAGATCGGAAAAGTACCTCTGGGTACTGTTTCAACATTGGATTAGGAATGACCTCCTAGTGTAGTAGGAAACAGAAATCCATAGCTCTTAGCTCCGCTGAAGCAGAATATATGGCCGCTAGCACAACTTCATGCGAAGCCATATGGCTTAGAAAATTGCTTATGAACCTATTCAGAAGAAGGATGAAGGCAACCAGGATCACATGTGATAATCAGAGTTGCATCAAGCTCTCTGAGAATCCAGTCTTTCATGATCGATCAAAGCACATTGATATTCGGTGTCACTTTGTCAGAGACTGTGTCCAACGAGGAGCTGTACAAATGAGCTACACTCCTACAGGAGAACAGGTGACGGACATCCTTACCAAGGCCCTTGGAAGAACAAAGTTCGTTTATTTCAGGGAGAAGATGGGGATGCTAAAGAATCCATTACAGTAGCAGAAATGAATAAGTGTCAGGTATCGCAGTGCTATGAGTAGCATGTTGCAGCATTTGAGAAAGAGTTGTAGTGCAGATGCAGTGTTGAGAGGAAGGACCAATAGTAGCATGAATGCAAAGGGAGCTGCAGTACATATGTAGCAGTGACAGTGGTAGAAGCCATGGACAGCAGTACAGGAGGCAACAGTGCAGAGGATGTTGGGCAACAGGGCAAGCATCAGCGCAGGTACCAGTGCCAGATGATCAGGGTGATGTTCAGTGGTGGAGCATTACTAGAGCACATTCCTCGCTAAGAGGGAGTGTTACTTTTGGGTAGCATCAAATGTGCTCTAGCCATGAAAATTGGTGGAGAGGCTAAAGAACATGAGATCTCCAAGGCCCAGAAATCGTTTTGGGAAATTCCATCCAGATGAGGAGTTATTAAAATAATTAATATTTTTAATGGGTTTCTAAGTCTAAACTTAGGAAAATAAAAATATTAATGGGTATTAATAAAGATAAGGATGAGAAGCCTCTAAGAGACGAGGATCAAGTCTATTTTTATCTTAGCCGTTGATTAAGGACTTAATCTCGGTCGTTGATTCATCAACAAGAAAAGTATAAGAGAAGACTTGAGGGTCATTTGGAGATACACCAGCAGATACTCAGTATCCCAAGGAAAATCGATTTTCTCAGAGAGGAAGGCAAATCGATTTTAGAGGGAGAGTTGCAGGGTGGAGGAAGAGGGGGTGACTAGCAGCAATCAGGAAGATCAGAAAGGGTGACGCAGGGGCTCTAAGAGACAGCGCAGAGGGAGATGCAGATCATGGATGCATTGGATGACGCAGTGAAGGACAAAGCAACACAAAGCCAAGCAAGATGACGCAGGACTGACGCAGTTGAGAAAGCAAGTCCTCTAGGGTGTCAAGAAGTCTCAGAGAAAAGTCTCAGGTGTTTTCTGCCAATGTCTATGTAAAATATTTTTGTAAAAGAGATTATTGTTGAAGATTAATAAAACCCTCCTCTGCTGCACCGGTTTTCCCGCATTGGGTTTTTCCAGGGACAATTGTCCAAAAATAATTGTATTGATATGTTTGATTCTTATGCATGTATTTGTTTCTGTATAATGGTGTGATATCTGCAATAGAATTTATTTTAATATTTACTGAAGGGATTTCGTAAATAACTTATCGAAAATAAGTAGGTAAAATAAATCAGTTATTGCAGCATTAGAATTTATGTTCAGAAATTTTCACATGTATTTCTTTCTTGCTCAGTTTCTTGTTTCCGCTTATAATTTAATTGGTGAAGACTTTCGTGTATTAGTTTTGGTGTTTACTGTAGGAAACAGTAAATAACTTATTCTTTAATTAACAAATAGAAGGAAATTAATCAGTTGCTATAGTGGTGATTCGGGTAATCGAATTTTCACATGGTATCAAAGCTGCAGGTGAAGCAAGAGTGCAGAGCCAGAAGAACCCAGTGCTGAAGAGGAGGAGGGTCGAAGTGCTGTGTAGAAAGCAAATCACATCCCCAGAGGGATTGCACAGTCCAGGCCAGGAAGGCAAATATTTAGAGGAACATCTCTCTCTGAGTGAGTCGATAGAGAGGTAAGACTTCCAGATCGAAGTTTGCCAGTGTTAGAGGGAGCAGCACAGCAACTTCAGTGAAGAGGAAGTTTTCTGGTGTGATGTAGTTTTCTGTAGCAGTTGTTGGGGCAGAAAATCGTCTGAAGGAAGAAGGGAGACATTGTTGAGGGAATTCTTCCTCAAAGGACTTCCAGCCAAGAAGTCTGATTTCTCAAGTGCTGAGCAGCAACAGAGAGGAGCGGATCTACTAACTCCAACAGGGAGTGTGTAGGCCAGCCCAATGTTGCGTAAAGGAGAGAGGAGGTAGTTCAACAGATCGTTGGCAAAGATGGCAGCAAATGGGTTGCGAGATCAAGATCGGTTGGAGGGAGCGTCCAACTATGTGATCTCGAAGGCAAGGATCTCATGCCTTTTGGATGAGCATGATCTCAAAACTTACATCGACAGTGTGGTAATTGTACCAGCGGATCTAGATCCGCTCAAGAAGTACAAGGCCTTGATGGCGAAGGCCAAGAGGATGATCCTCAACGGAGTGAGGGATCATGTAGTGTGTCACATTGCCAGCAAGGATACTGCTCGGCAAATGTGGGAAGCTTTGGCCACGCTATACAAAGGATCTTCCGAGCAGCGGAACACGTACTTAGAGCAGAAGATGAGATCCACGCAGATGCAGAAGGGGGAACGCATTGATCCGTTCCTTACGAAGCTTCAGGAGATCCGAGACTCATTGGCAGTTGTGGGGTCAACACCTCAACCTACTGAGATGGTGAGGTTGGCCCTGAATTCAGCCTCAGAAGAGTGACAAGTGTTTGTCCAGAGCATCCTAAGCAAAGAAAGATTGTCAGATTATGAAGGGATGTGGGCTGCTCTTCAACAGGAAGAGATGAGGAGAGACTTAGTCAAGTGCAAACTTGACAGTAGCAGTAGCAGCAATGGGAGTAAGCTGAAGGAGGAGGATGAAAATGCAACCCTCGCATTTAAGGGGTAGTCAGAGCAACGGAAGTAGAAGAAATATGTTTCGAAGATCAAGTGCTTCCGATATGGTGAACTTGGTCACTACGCATCCAGTGTCCTCTCAAGAAGAAAGACAAGGATGAGAAGCATGATCCAAAGGTTGCATCCGCATAGATTGAGGACAAGGAGTTTGCCATGATTGCCCAAAGGTGGGGTGTTATAGAACTATAGTTTGAAAGAACTACAGATGGGCAGGATCCTTCAGGAGTCCACCTCTTAGATCAATACCTTGCTACGAGAGCCCAAATCAGTAGTAGCAGGATGGACCAAATCAGTTGATATAGAGGAGTGTCAGAGTGACAGCTGCAGTGGCTAGGAGGGCTAGAGACTGAGCAACACAGAGCTAGAGTTGGCAGCAGTGCAGTTGGCACAGTGCAGAGTCAGTGGCAGAGCAGAAGCTTCAGAGGTTCAACGCAAAGACTAGCAGGACTCAGATCTCCAGCAACAGATGCATCATGCTAAACAAGTGTTCAACAATTTTGGATGCTTTTCCGTTGTTGATGCAGTAGCAGCAACAGTTGGAGAAGGTTGCAATGTAGATACAGTGTTGGCAGTGGCAGTGCCAGCAACAGCATAGATGCAGAATTTGAGAGGGAATTGCAGTGCAGATGCAATGTGGGCAATGGCAGTGTCAGCAGTAGTACAAACGAAGCATTTGCGCAGTAGTTAGTGGGCAGCGATGTCAGCCATCAGCAATACAAAGGGAGATGTTACAAAGAAGGGTGATGCTTCTGCGGGTTGCATTATTAGAGCACATTCCTCGCTAAGAGGGAGTGTTAATTTCTAGTAGCATCAGATGTGCTCTAAGCCTCAAAATTTGCAAGGAGGCTTGGACACATGTATTCCATAATACCCAAAAATCATTTTGGGAAATTCCACCCGGAGACAATTTTATTAAAATAATTAACTATTTTTAATGGGTGTGTAAGTCTAAACTTAGGAAATTTAAATAATTAAAGGGTATTAATCTAACTGTGCGTGAAACTTCTAGAAGAAGATGAGGATCAAGCCAAAATGATCTGAGCCATTGATTAGGATATAATCTGGGTCGTTGGTTACTCAACGAGAACATTATAAGAAGACACTTGATGGGCATTTGGAAAACATATCGAGTGGAGATCAGAAGATCAAATTTCTGAAGCACAACAGTTGCCGGGAAGAGAATTTGAAGTGATCTTTTGCAGCGAAGAGCAGGGATAGTTTCGGTTGGATATTTGTTCTGATCCAGGAATACTCAACAGAGGATGCAGAGAGAGATCCAGGAGAGGCAGCGTAGAGGCTAAGTTGTCCAGTGTACACTGACGTAGAGGCAGCGTAGAGCCTTGAGGAGGCTCGTATTTTTGCCGGAAGAATCGATTTTTGAAGCTGGAAGCCGGAGTGTGAGACCGGGAGGTGGAAATAAAAGTTCCTGGGAGTCAAATCGATCAGCAGAGGGAGTGACGTTGTCCCTAGACGTTGTGATGTTGGGCTAACACAGTGACTGCGCAGAGGCAACAAGGGGCAAGCCATTTGTGGCTAGATCAGTCGGCATCGCCTATGATAGTGTGAGGTACTTCTCACTATTCTTCTGTCAGTGATATTCTCTGTACTAGATAGCCAGCAAGGCATCCAGAGATTGTATTCAGAAAACTATTGCTTGATAATAAAACCCTCAGTTGTTGCACCGACTTTCCTGCATTGGGTTTTTCCAGGGACTTTTGTCCAAAAACAACGATGTAATGCCTTGTGTATTTCTTTCTTGCTCAATGTCTTGTTTCTGCTTATAATTTAATTGGTGAAGACTCCAGTGTATTAGTTTCGGTGTCTACTGTAGGAAATAGTAAATAATTTGTTCTGTAATTAACAAATAGAAGGAACTTAATCAATTGCTGCAGTGGTGATTCGGGTAATCGAATTTTCACACTGACTATGACCATCTCCATGAGTCCAGTCCACTCCACTGGGTACCAACTTAGAATCTCTCGCCATCCAACCCCAAGAGACGGATCAAATGCACGAACTCCCGCACACAGAATAACACCCACATGTGGATGTTGCACCTTGTGCAACGCCGATCGTCTCATCCCGCTATCCAGGTCAACACATGAGATCTAACTAGGTAGCTTTGTATCCCTCTCTCTAAAGGGAAAAGGTGACCAAATAGTGCTGCTAACCTGGTCATCCCCTCTGGTATGTCTAGACAACTCTGCCTCCCTCAACCCAATGCATAAGGGTGGGCTAACAACGTTGTAGATCCCATCAGTGTGCCTCTTAAGCGAACTATGTTGAAACCCCAATGTGTGGTCTCTATGCTGCCCCTCATCAATGGTTAGCCCAAAGGATGGTTGCACATCCTCATCCATCATGGACTCTACACGAGCCTCTAACTGCTCCTCCATAGACAACCCAACATGTAAGACATGCTCACCAAACAGTTGTAGGTGACTGTCATCTGACAACTCTATCATAGATTTGGATGCCTATGTACCAGTGTTGCGGGGGAGTGCCTCCCCCCCCCTCAATCTCGCTCCCAATCCGCACTCCGCGCAGGAGCCACTCTGGAGCGGGTCGAGAGCACGCTCCCTAAAAAAATGCTCCCTGCCTTTTCGGGACCGTTTTGCCTTTTTTGTAAATTTTATTTTGCAATGATGTTCCAAATGCAATTTTTTTCAAAGAAACAAATAAGTTTTGAGTGAGGCAGCTTAATGATCAAGTCTATGGCCCTAGTATTCATAGGCAATTCATGGTAATGTTAAATTCTTAAAGTAAAAGTGACATTCTCCTTAATCTTCAATTTCATCCTTTTACTTAAATTTTTAACATTACCATGAAATGACTAAGGATGTTTGAGAGTGGTTCCAACCTCATTGGATTTCATATGGAGAAAGTAGAATTTTAGATTTCATTCAAAATCCAACAGACTTATCAGTTTTTTAGGATTTCAGGATTGTAACATTTCCATTGAATTTTGTCATGTATTAGGGTATGGAACTCGTATCTAATCAAGAGCACCAATCCCTCTATGTACCTTCATGTTAGTGACATTGGTTGTCGAACTCCTCTATCATGACCCTCCTAAAAATGTACGCATCACTCAAACAAAATCTTGACTTGACATGTTATGCTTTTTCTATCTTAGGTTAATGCTTACCTAGAAACTGTCCAACTGCCGCTCTACGCTGTCCCAACAAATATGCATTGTTTGCTGCAAAGATATGGCTGAAAACCCCACCTCCGGTGCTCAAAAAAATCTGCAATTTTATTTCTAAGGTCCTTGTCAAAAACAGAGAAAAAACCCAGAAATGGTTTGGCCTAGTTTTGACCTTCCAAAATTGACCCACAAAAAGGAACTGCATAGTCCCGAGCAATTATGCACTGTCTGCTGCAAAGATACGGTTGAAAACCCCACCTCCAGTGCTCAGAAAATTCTACAAATTTATATTTGGGGTCCTTGTCAAAAACCCAAGAAAACCAAAAACTGGTTTGGCCTGGTTTTGAACTTCCAAAATCGACCCCCCAAAAGGCCCTACGCCCTCCAAATTTGCTGAAGCACACTGCCTACCAATACACCAAAAAAATCCTCCCCAGACACTCCTAAAATGTAGTAACCAACTCCACCAATACTTCCCTTATTTCCCCCGGCAAACAATAGCCCCAATGGATGAAACTCTTTCTCTCACGTATGCCCAATTTCTGTCTTCTACGCTAGCCACAGAGTCTGCAAAATCATACCTAAATATTGTTGCCACTTCCAGCTCTCAAACTCACCCAATAGCCAACAAATATATTGAGCCCTTTTCTCCTAATTTATGCCGGCAATAGCCCTCTGAAGTAATGCTGCAATTGCCACACTAGATCCACTATTGCATCCTCCTGAAATACGCACTGTTGTGGCGAACTGAATACAAATGCAGGGAATATCTCTACAAATCTCCTCCAGGTGATAATGAATGAACCTCTCTAGGGTGGCACTCAAAGTCCCCCAAAGAAAGGGTGAGTTCTCCACTTGGAAAACTCTTGCTAAACAGCAAGTGACCCGACTAAACAGCTCAAGCAATAGAATCAAATTTGATAAGCCAAGAATGCCAAATGAAGTGTGTTGTCTTCCTTTTATAACTTTTGTGGAGCCTTTCTTCCTGCCTTTTCTTCCCTCTCATGCATTTCGAATCATTGGCTTAGGGAGTGCGTATTTCTTATGTAGGTGGTCCCCACATCATTAACAAAACAAAATAATATAAAATTAACTTGCCTCTACTCCTAAGTCTTCTATTTAAATCAAATGGGCCCTGTCTTCACCAAAATTGGCCCCCAAAATGTGGAAATAAATCCTATTACAAGATAATTTAGGAAGGGACGTTACATCTTGCTTTTCTCTTTAATTTAAAATAATTTAAATTCCTTAAAACACATTTTTATTGATGCACTTGTGTCGTTTCTTGTTTCCTTCTGAAGTTTTCTTCATTTGTTGCTTTTTATTTGTTGTTTGCATGTTTTTTAACTATATTTTTTAAATTCAGCCAGTAAGAAACCAACTTAATTAAATCAATAGTAATAATTAAACCAAATCAATATTAATTTGAAGATTGATCGGATCTTCCTCTTCAAGCATTCTTGTCCTAATGATGAACTAATTTGACATGGTTCAAAACATTGACACAAACCCAATATGGAGTGTTTACCCAAAAAATATGGATGATAATATTAATAACCGCAAAAGCATAAAATATGAACTATAAAGAAGCTATATGAGAAGATTACAAAGAATTTCCAAAGACTAACATACTCAATAGAAGGTGTTGGATGCAAGTTATCGGGAATAGATGAGGTTAAAATGTGTCAATCTATGTTTTATGAGTAGAGTTGCCTTGAAACAATGTGTTATGTGGTGTACTACCTCCTAAACCTGCAATTAAAGTTACGAAGTCCTAAAAACAAGTGCAACCCTCAAGGGAACTTAAGAAGGTTTCCCAGTTTCACCTCAGCATCACTTCCTCTCACTTCAGTCTGCCTTTTGGTTATTTGTCCCAGAAGTAATATTATGTGCTAGAAAAGAAACCTATAAAACAAAAGGCTCCATATGTATATGCTAGAATGAAAATTGATAGAAAAATACCACATAAAAGCTACCTTAAATATAACCCGTGTTCCCATCCTAGGACCTCGAGAAACTCGTCCAGAATAAAGCCTGCGGTAAAACTGACCCAACAATTTTCAATCTGGATGAAATGCCAACAATGGTAACCAAATGAAACAGTCAAGATTCAAAACTAAAAATATATTGCACATAAAAGACTTATATCGCAAGCACCTGATCTGCAAATTACCCTCGCCAACTTCTTGACCTTTCAATTTTTCAATATCCTTTTGAGATAATCCGGCTCCAGAGTTCTCAAACATGCCTGTTGCTGAAAGGCCTCTAGATTGTTGAGCAGCATAACTGCAAAACAAAAAACTACAAACTTGTTAGAGATGGAAAACTTGCCAAGAGATGACATAGTAAACAAGCATTTTATATAAATCCCTAATGTTGCACATATCCCAATTGACTCAAATATTCATATATACTGAGACAGGCACAAAATAAGCACAAATATAAAAACACAAATGCAAGAAGAAAGAAATAATAGTTGCTTGTAGATCTTAAGCTAAATTTTACTTTGCTGATATGTTTTATTCATCATAATGTTTTTTAGAGCATGTCACTTGCTTATTGTCCTTTTAAAGTAAGCAGATGTGATTCCCAACCAACAGTCAAACCAGAGTATAATTTCCAACAATTACGCTACCAAAAGAATACTACAAATGAGAAGCTTAAACTATCGATAATTTCTTATAAGGCGGCCTCCAATAAATGTTTTGTTAGAGAAATAACCTTGCTCCATCAACCTCGTTGACAAAACATCTTGTTGAATGAAGAGATTTTTGGAAGGAATACTTCTTTTAAACTTTTATCAATAAAAAAGCAATGTCTACATACATTTTATACAAAAAAGGTGGGTTGTACACTCATCCACCCACAAGCAAAATCTAGTAGCTAGTACCACCCAAGGGGATCATAGTAGATGGAACTGAACTCTAAAGATAGAACGAATTGTAAAGATTCATAAAAGGGAAAAGGGATCAAACGAACCAACCTACAAACCCAGGAGAAACACAGCACTTGGGAAATGCAACATAAAACACTAATGAGTGCAACCCAAAGCTCATCCATAAGTGCACTAGAGAGAAGAAAATGCATCGCAAAAACAAGAGATAAACACTTGATATGGTGTTGTAGCCTAAAGAATGAGTCACTTGAATAATCAAATGATTATTTACAAATGACTCTTAAGTGTGTATTTATATATCACTTAAGAGGGACAGCACCCCTCCCTTAAAGGGGTAATGAGCCCACATAATGGCTAGATCAGTCTTAACCTAGGTATATAACTGATGCAAGTTGACAAGGTCAAGTTTACGCAAAAACCTAGAAACAAACTAATACACAATAACAATGTGAGGGCGACCATGGTCACCTATGACGATTACATTATCATTCAACTGTGAAAATTTTCTTGATTACAGTTAGTTGAAAATTCATCTCCTTACTCTTCTACAGTTTATTAGTTATTACGGAAAATATCGATAAATTCACAATTGCAATCTTCACCAAAAATAAAATACTTTGCGCAAAATAAACTAGAAGCCGAGAACATAATGCACACATACTATAAAATCAATACAATAATTGTTGGACTAATAGTCCCTGCAAAAACCCCGAAGGGAAAACCAGTGCAACAGATGAGGGTTTATGTTATTATTATGCCGCAGTAAAAGATTGAGTAACAATAGTTTGGATGCTTAGCTGGCAATCCTCCGGAAAATATACTGGCCAAATAATTTGGAGAAATTCTCCCTTCTACAACAAATCGGCCTCCCTCTAGCCTACTCGAACTCTCTCACTGGTAACTCGCTCTGCCAGAATTCGCACTGCCTAGCCTGGGAAATGTTAATTTTTCACTGCTCTATGCTATATTAGTTACTTTTAGCCCAATTAAATTCTTCAATAAGCAATATTTTCAGCAATAATCAATTCTTCCAATAATCAACAATAAATGATGATTAAACAGAAAAATGTCAGTTACTTTTAGCGAAATTAACTTCTTCAATAAGCAATATTTTCAGCAATAATCAACAATAAATGATGATTAAACAGAAAATGCAATGACAATAGGAGACAATAAACACATAAACAAGAGACACCGATTTGGTCAACGACCAGGGAAAAACCCCACAAAGGGGAAATTCTTTGAAATTCTTATTCTATTAGATTGTCATAAAATGTTCAGCAGAGAGTACAATGAGCAATATCCATCAACAAGAGTCAAATTCAAAGGCTTTGACTATCAACCAAGTCAACCAACCATAAATTTAATAAACCAATGACAGAGTCAAATTTGGTCAACTATCACAAATTTCCAATTTTGTCCAAGTCAACAGCATTCAACGTGCTTTAACCAGTCCAAAACAGTCAACGGTCAACCCTCCAAACAACTCAGTCAAAGCAGCAATAAATGCAGCCTTGAATGCTAGTCAAATTCAGCCCAAAACAATCAAAGATATCCCAGATAAACTGGTCAAAGGAGAGAGAGGATGTTGCAGTGAAAGTCTGCAATTTTCCTGCAGTCAAATCAGAAGTCAACACTAGTCAACCTAGCCATATTGACTCAGTTTCTGTGCCAATCAACTCGGCCTCAAAAGATCAAACTTTTCCTAGTCAAAGCAAGTCAAACCATGAAAAAAAACTCGATCAAACAAAAGTCAAACTCTCCCAGCAAAAACTCAACGCAGAAATTGCCTCCTTGGACCTTCACACGTGTGAAAGAAAAGTTGCCCTTGACCTGTATGAACCAATCAACTTCAGAGAGAGAAGAAGAGATGTTGAGTTGTGATGATGTCCAAATGAGGTTGAGGTCACTTGTATTTATTTGTGTTGGAAGAGGGTTGATTGCCTCTAGGCCGACCTGATCAAATGTGACATTGTGGGCTTCACTTCAAAAGTATACTTTCCCTTATCTGAATCAAGTGCTTCAAAAGTCAAATTTGGTCCTCTCGGAAAGAGGAATCTAGTCCAATGATTGGAATTTATCACTGAGTTTCCGAATTAACACACCCTCTCAGCTAGGGAGAAATTCCAACCTACGTCACAAGGTTCGTCGAACTTTAACCTTGAGGTTCGAATTCTGGCAAACCTTAAAAAAAAATTGAAGTTCGACGAACCTCATAGCCATTGACCAAGTCCATAGATCAAAACTCATAACTTCATGTCACAACTCAAGCTTGTAATTTATCCTTGCAGTTTCTATGTCCATGATAACATTTTTGATGTTTACTAATGTTGATTTCTTACTATTTTATCCTATAATCCATTTTAAATTAATATATATATATATATAATAAACGAACCCAATGGCGAACCTCATCAAAACATTCAAACTCAAACCAAACTTAATCATTACTGAACATGAACTCGAACCCGAACCATGTGACATTGATTCCAACTACATCATGTAATCATCGCAACTATCCTGTCAACAAATCATGTCCCATCTTTGCTCAACTCTATCTGCTGAAACATTCTCGTGTTGGGTTGTGTTATATTCTTTCCACGACTAGCCCACATAGTTAACCGGGAGGTTAGAGGGGGGGCGAAGCCCCCCGTTCGTTGCACCGATTGCGCAGCGGGGGGGTCATAGGGGATTTGAGGGGTGCAAGTAACCCCACTCGCTGCCCCGGAAAATTTTGGTTTTGGAACCTATGTTAGGTTGGGCGGATCCACCTATGGTTTTGTGCATGATTTTCGCACATGTTTTTGGACGCGATGGTTTTCGGTCCATGGCTTTGGACGTGATGGTTTTCATTCAATGGTATTGGATGCTTCGGCATGTATAAATATGTATTGTAAGATTGAAAGGAACATAATGAAAAATCAAGCTGGTAGTATTGGTTTTGGGATCTAGGGGAAAATCAAAATATTTGTGTATATGTATTTTATGTGTTATGCTCTCGCATTGTTTATTTTATGTGTTTTAGAATTCGTATGCAGGTAATTTCTATACGGGGTTAAAACCTACATTTGGTATCGGAGATGTTTTGGCTTCAAGGGGACTCCTTTGTTGCTGAGGGGTTTCGCTCGAACCTGTGGTAGACCCTGTTCAGTGGGAGATCTGCGAGATCGATTCTGGTGGTGAAAGAAGATGGCGAGCAATGGAAAGATAGAGATCGAGAAATTTAATGGTCAAAGTTTTGAGTTGTGGAAACTCAAGATGGAGGATCTATTGGTGGATAAATATCAGTGGATTGCGGTAGATCCGGGTACTAAACCAACGGGAATGTCTGATGAAAAATGGAAGAAGTTGGATCGGAAGGCAAAGAGCACAATATGATTGTGTGTCTCAGATTCAGTATTGTTGAATGTATCAGAGGAAGCTACGGCGAAGGCTTTGTGGGACAAGTTAGGGACTTTGTACCAATCTAAGTCTCTAGTGAATAAACTATTCCTGCGGAAAAAGCAGTATAACCTGAGGATGAAAGATGGAGACTCGGTGACAGAGCATCTAAATGAATTTAATACTGTGGTAAGTTAGTTAGCATCTATTGATATTAAAATTTCAGATGAAGATAAGTGCATCATTTTGTTGTGTTCTCTACCAGATTTGTGGGATAGTCTGGTTATTGCAATAGGTAGCAATGTAACTGCCTTGCAGTTTGATGAAATAGTCTCATCCTTGCTGACGGAGGAGATAAGACAAAAAAATATGGAGAGTCAGAATGGTGATGCCTTATCTATACGAGGACGGTCCCAGAACAGAAACAAAAAAAAGTCATCGAGTGGGAGATCTAAATCTCCAGGGAAACCTGTAAAGGTGGTGTGCTGGAAATGTGGAAAGGAAAGGACTGTAAATCTAAAAACTCCTCATAAAGGAAAGGGCTCTGATGATGCTCCTTCTGCAGAGGCAAAAACCACCACAGATGAAGGTGGGGATGTGTACTTGGCTTCTTCAATTACACATGTAGATCATGAGGCATGGTTGATTGACTTAGGTGCATCATTTCACTTCACTCCCCATAGAGAGTGGTTCTGCGAGTATGAGAAATACGATGGTGGTGATGTCTTCTTAGGGGATGATAGGAAGGCTAGAATCGTTGGTCGCGAAAAAGTAAAGTTGAAATTGCAAGGTGGAAAAGGTTAGAACACTTCCAGGTGTTCTACATATTCCTGTATTGGCCAGAAATCTGATTTCTGTAAGCAATCTGGATGATACAGGTGTAAAAACAGTGTTCGAGAAGGATACCTGCAAGATGGTTCGGGGAGCACTGGTATTGATGCAGGGAGTTCGGATTGGAACTCTGTACAAGCTGCAAGGTAGCACAGTTGTTGATGGGTGCAACAGTTTTGTGGTTCCTGAAAGTGGAGCAGAAAATCTAGTGGTCTTTGGAGAGAAGACCATGTTGTGGCATCAAAGGCTT
>APFE030306185.1:78281-100246 GCA_000404065.3 Pinus taeda
GAGCCACAAACTCCGTTGTGAGAGATCAGCCTCGAGAAAGAAGGCAGCCAGAAAGGTATAGTCCATCTGCTTTCTGTTCAAACTTTGCTTTGTCTGTTACTGATGATGATCCAGAACTGTGAAGGAAGCAGTTGATTCAGAGAATGGAAAACTCTGGAAAGAGGCCATGGTTGATGAAATGGCATCTTTGCACAAAAATGAGGCTTGGGATCTGGTGGAGTTGCCGGCTGGAAGGAAACCCATTGGCAGCAATGGGTGTTCAAGAAGAAGACAAATGCAGAAGGGAAGGTGGAGAAATACAAAGCTCGGTTGGTAGCAAAAGGTTATTCCCAGGTGCCGGGAATTGATTTTGGTGATATTTTTTCTCATGTTGCCAAGGTAACTTCTATTAGATTACTTTTATCTGTTGTTGCTGCTTTTGATTTTGAGGTAGAACAGATGGATGTGAAGACAACATTTCTTCACGGGGATTTGGAAGAGGGAATCTACATGAAGCAACCTGAAGGCTTTGCGGTGAAGGGTAAGAAAGAACTGGTATGCAAGTTAAAGAAGTCTCTGTATGGGTTAAAACAGTCACCAAGGATGTGGTATCAGAAATTTGATACATTTATATGGGGACTTGGCTTCACCAGAAACAAAGCAGATCATTGTGTGTATTTTAAATTAATTGGTGACCGTGTTATTTATCTGGTCTTGTATGTGGATGATATGTTGCTGGTTGGAAATGACAAAGAAATTATCTAGGATTTGAAGACCCAAATGTCCTCAAAATTTGACATGAAAGATCTCGGTGCTGCAAAATATATATTGGGCATGGAAATTAAAAGAGATCGGGCAAAGAGGAAGCTCTGGTTAAACCAGAGGAAGTATGTCGAGACAATACTGCAGAGGTTTAATATGCAGGGTAGTAAACCGGTGAAGGTTCCTATTCCTGTAGGTGTGAGGTTATATGCTGAACAGTGTCCCAAGACACAAGAATAGGAAGAGGACATGTCCCGTGTTCCATATGCAAGTGAAGTCGGTAGTTTGATGTATGCAATGGTCTGTACTAGACCAAACATTGCACATGCAGTGGGAGTATTGAGCAGGTTTATGTTAAAACTAGGGAAGGAGCACTGGACAACAGTGAAGTGGGTTTTCAGGTATTTGTGTGGCACTAGTGATTATGGTTTGTGCTACCAAGGAAGACCAGGATTGGACAAAGTGTTGGATATTTGTGTCTTTGTTGATGCAGACTGGGCTGGAGATCTGGATCAGAGAAGATCTACAAGTGGGTATCTGTTTAACCTATTTGGAGGTGCAGTCAGTTGGATGAGTAAGAAACAATCTGTAGGGGCACTATCAACTACAGAGGCAGAATACATGGCAGCCACTCATGAAAGCAAGGAAGCAGTTTGGTTGCAGAGATTGTGTTCAAGTATGGGGTTAGTACAGGGAGCTATAAGGATAGACTGTGACAGCCAAAGTGCAATGTTCTTGGCAAAAAACCCTACATATCATTCAAAGACAAAGCACATTGATGTTCAGTATCACTTTGTGAGGGATATGATAGAAGACAAAAAGGCGTCACTGGTAAAGGTGGACACTTTGAAGAACACTGCAGATGCATTGACAAAATCTGTGAGCTCTGAGAAGTTCTCTTGGTGTAGAGAAACAATGGGAGTTACAGAGCTGGATAAATGACTAAGCTCTCTTGTGGCCCCCTGTGGAAAGAAAACAACAAGTGGGAGAATGTTGGGTTGTGTTATATTCTTTCCACGACTAGCCCACGTAGTTAACCGGGGGTTAGAGGGGGGGCGGAGCACCCCCTTTCGTTGCGCCGATTGCGCAGCGAGGGAGTCACAGGAGGTTTAAGGGGTGCAAGCTATGTTGCAGGAAATGTTGGGGGGGGGTTTCCTTGAGGAAATGGAAACGAAACGCGTTTCCGCGTTTGGTACGGCCGTGAAACACGTTTCCAGCCATACCACCATGTTTCCCGAAATGGAAACGTGGGTGGTACAGCCGGAAACGTGTTTCACGGCCGTACAGCCCCACGTTTCCAAAAAATCAAGTGTTTTTTTTTAATTTGTTTTTAATTGTTTCTAGTGGGTTCTAGAAGCCTGTCTAAACTTATAAAAGAGAAGTTTGTCTCATTCTCTCATCACACTATTCAGGAGAAAGTATATGTCAAACTACTGAATTGGAAAGGAAGACCCAGATTGGAATCAGAAGTAACAGGTTGTATAGATTACATCTAGAGTCTCTAATGGCACTGATAGGCAGTAATGGAGATAAAGATTTGAATGAACTATGGCACATGAGGGTGGACACTTACACCATGGGGCTTTGAGAATTCTTAGAAAAACAGTATCAGGAGTTCCAGAATTAAGTATGAACGAGATGACGTATGCAGAGGGTGCGTTCTAGGCAAGTATGCCAAAGCAGCGTTTTCCAGAAGTAACAATAGAGCTCAGAGTGTTCTAGGATTGATACACTCAGACATCTGCGTACCTATGTCCACAAAATCTCTTAGTGGTGCCGAATACTTCGTCACCTTCATCGATGACCATTCCAGAAAGACTTGGATCTACTTTCTGAAAACCAAAGATGAGGTTTTTGATCGATTCAAAGAGTGCAAGGTTCTAGTAGAGAATCTGACAGGAACAAAGATAAAAGTGTTGCGCTCAAACAATGGTGGAGAGTATGTTGACAAGGACTTCACCGATTTTTGCGCTAGAGAAGGTACCAGAAGAGAATGGACATCTCTCTACAATCCGAAGCAGAATGGAGTAGCAGAAAGGAAAAATAGGACTATTGTGAAAGCAGCTAGGGCAATGCTGTATGATCAGGATATGCCCAAATTCCTGTGGGCAGAAGCATGCAGCGCGGCAGTTTATGTCCAGAACAGGACTCCGCACAGGGCATTGGGCAAAATCACTCCGAAAAGGGTCTTCACTGGAAAGACACCTGAAGTCAGTCATTTCAGGATATTTGGGAGTTTGGCGTATTGCCGTATACCCGAAGAAAAGAGAGAAATTAGATCAAACTGCTGAGAAAGGATATCTTGTGGGATATATCGAGAATGCTAAGGCATACAGAGTTTATCTTCAAGGGAGTAGGAAGGTAGTAGTACGGTGGGATGTAAATTTCATGGAGGACAGAGCTTTCAGGAAATCCCGAGAAATGCCTTCCAAGGAGCAGTGAAAAGACGATCCGTTGGTCCAACCACTTCGACCAGCAGAAACTAGTACCAATAATTATCCTAAAGGCAAAGCTTTAGAACAGGAGGAATCTCAGGAAGAGGAAGAGTTGATAGATGTACCCACTACCAGTGGAAGAACGAGTCGGGAACTCCGACAGATTCTACGGGATGCAGAGGACTTCATTGTTGCACCCAAGAATGATAAAAGGGAGCGAAGACAGTCAGACAGATACCAGGCCCTAGTAGCTCAGGTTGGGGAACCCTCTAGTTTTCAGGAGGTCGTTCAGTATCAAGTATGGGTAGATGCTATGGTGGAGGAATACAGTTCTATAATGGTCAACGATGTCTGGGAAGTAGTACCTAGGCCCCAGGATAGGTCAATGGTAAGTTCGAGATGGATCTACAAAGTCAAATATGCTGCAGAATGGAGTGTGGAGAAATACAAACCCAGGTTTGTGGTTAAGGGGTATGCTCAGAAGGAAGGGATAGACTACAAAGAAACCTTCGCCCCAGTAGCCAAGTATACTTCTATTAGAACCGTAATATCCCTTGCAGCACAGATGGGGTGGGAGATTTCACTAGATGGATATCAAGACGGCGTTCTTGAATGGGGTGATAGAAGAAGAGGTATACATCAAACAGCCAGAGGGTTTTGAGACACATGAGAAGAAATATCATGTATGTAGATTAAAGAAAGCCTTGTATGGGCTTAAACAGGCACCTAGAGCATGGTACGATCGAGTTGATGGCTACTTGCAGAGGATGGGGTTCGTCAAGAGTGACGGAGATCCTAATCTCTACTATCTTGTCGTAGAGAATGAGCCTCTAATCCTGGTGTTATATGTGGATGATCTTTTCCTGGCAGAATCATCTAGGTGCATCAAAGACTGCAAGAAGAACCTAGCAACACAATTCGACATGAAGGATTTGGGACAGATGCATTATTTCCTGGGGTTGGAAGTTTGGCAGCAAAAGGGTGAGATCTTCCTTAGACAAGGGAGATATGCTACAGAGATCTTGAAGAGATTCAGGATGCAGGACTGTAGACCTATGTCTACTCCAATGATCACCAACTGGAAGAAAATTGATGCATCAGAAGATAAAGATGTTGATCCCACCTTGTACATGTAGCTTATAGGGTCCCTGATGTATCTGGTCAATACCAAGCCAGACATTTTTACGTTGTCAACACCCTCAGTCAGTTCATGGTGGAACCCAAGAGGGTGCACTGGACAACATCCAAACATGTTCTCAGGTATATATAAGGAACAGTCGAGCATGGACTATTGTACACCCAAGGCAATGACATCAGGCTGAGTGGGTCCACTGACGCAAATTGGGCTAGAAGTTCAGTAGATCAGAAAAGTACAACTAGGTACTGTTTCAACATTGGATCAGGAATCCGTGGCTCTAAGCTCAACAGAAGCAGAATATATAGCAGCTAGCATAGCTTCGTGCGAAGCCATATGGCTTAGGAAATTGCTTGTGAATCTATTCAGGAGAAGGATGGGAGCGACCAGGATTTTGTGTGATGATCAGAGTTGCATCAAGCTCTTTGAGAATCCAGCGTTTCATGATCGGTCGAAGCACATTGATATCAGGTGTCACTTTATCAGAGACTGTGTCCAACGAGGGGCAATATAGTTGAGGTACACTCCTACGGGAGAACAGGTGGCAGACATCCTCACCAAGGCTCTAAGAAGAACAAAGTTTGTTTATTTCAAGGAGAAGATGGGGATGGTGAAGAATCCATTCAGTAGCAGAAATGGATAAGTATCGGGAGTTGCAGTGCAGCAGTTAGCAGTGGTAGTGCTATGGGCAGCTTGATGCAACATATTGAGAGGCAACTGCAGTATAGATATAGCAGTGGCAGTGGCAGTGTCATGGGCAGCAGTACAGGAAGCAGCAGTGCAGTGAATGTGGGGCAGCAGGCCAAGCATCAGCACAGAGGACCGATGCGGAAGATCAGTGTGATGCTTCTATGGTGAAGCATTGCTAGAGCACATTCCTCGCTAAGAGGGAGTGTTGATTTTGGGTAGCATCGGATGTGCTCTAGCCTTGAAATTTGGTGGATAGGCTAAGGCACAAGAGATTTCCAAGCCCCAAAAATCGTTTGGAGAAATTCCACCCGAATGAGGAGTTATTAAAATAATTAATATTTTTAATGGGTTCCTAAGTCTAAAAATATTAATGGGTATTAATAAAGATAAGGGTGAGAAGCTTCTAAGAGACGAGGATCAAGTATGTTTTAATCTTAGCCATTGATTAGAGACTTAATCTCGGTTGTTGATTCATCAACAGGAAAAGTATAAGAGAAGACTTGAGGATCATTTGGAGACACACCAGCAAATACTCAATATCCCAAGGAAATCGATTCTCAAAGAGAAGGAGATCGATTTCAAAGGGAGAGTTGCAGGGTGGAGGAAGAGGAGGGCATCAACAGCAGACAGTGACTGGGGAGGAGGTGACACAGGGGCATTGAGAGACAGCGCAAAGAGAGAGGCAGTCTAGGGGAGACACAACCCTCACACAGGCTGACGCAGAGGGACGCAGAACCACGCTAAGTGACGCAAAAGTGAAGCAGAAGTCGGAGAAGGGTCTCCATGGTGTCAGAAAGTTTCCAGGGGAAAGTCTCAGGTGTTTTCTCTCAGTTTCTTTGTAAAATCATTCCTTGTAAAGCGATTTTTGTTGAAGATTAATAAAACCCTCATTTGTTGCACCGGTTTTCCCACATTGGATTTTTCCGGGGACAATTGTCCAAAAACAACTATGTCGATGTGATTGGTTCTTGTGCATGTATATTGTTGTTATTTTCTCTGTGTAATTATCTGATAACTGCAGTAGAATTTGTTTTAATGTTTGTTGAAGGGATTTCATAAATAACTTATTGTGAAGAATAAGTAGGTGAAATAAATCAGTTGTTGCAGTAGAATTTCGGGTTAGAAATTTTCACAGGGAAATCGCACAATAAAGAGAAGAGCATCAAAGGACTTGCAAGCCAGGAGAAAATGGCAAACGAAATTTGAAAACAACCTCCCAAAAAATTGTTTTAATTCTCCAAGCTCCAAATGAGAGATTTCTTCAAAAAATGACTATCAAACCCTAGTCATCTAGCTTCTTGAGAGACAAATCTGCGAAAAGGTTAAGGGGTTTGAAACACAAACAAGGGTTGGATTTGCTTCAACGAAAAATAATTCTCTTTGAATCCTTAAGCATCCACTTGCAAAATATTATTTCAAGAAAATTCTCCAAGGCCAAACCCTTACCTCTTTCTTCAAATCTATAGGAAAATAGAGAAAAAAATCCATGAGATATATACAAGAGAAAAATATATACAAGAAGGTTAGAAAATATGTACAAAATTCACAAATTTGTTAACCCAAATTGTATGAGGACAACTCCGCTCTTGGATAACAAAATATAGCTCTGAATTAGCCAAATTATTCAGTTAAATCACAATGATAGAGAGAAATAGAATGAGATAATACTTTTTCCAAGCTATGGCCAAGAAACCCATGCAAAAATTTTGAACAATAAGCCTTTAGAAGAATTCAAAATGGGTTCTTCCACTTCTATCCTTGGGAGTTGGTTGGTTCAACCAAAAACATGCCCAAATGCCCAAGATCCGATTCATAAGATGGATCTCTACAAACTTAAAGTAAAATTATTAGATCACAAGGAGATAAATAGCACAATGAAGAGAAAGACTGGGGCTTCAACCAAAAACCCACACACTTTCAAATCTAAATTGTTTCTCTAATCTCAACTACTAATGTAATATACCTTACAAATACTAGATCCACAAATGGCAAGTGAAATAACAAAATTTACTAACCCCAGTATAGCATTAAGAACAAGAAATCAGAAATTTTTTACCATAGAAGGCGGAAGAAAAAGACCACCATGCATTAGCCCCTAAAGACATTCTTTATTATTCAAAAAATATTCAGTACATAGTCCAGCAAAGCTTTTGGAGCCAAGAGCTCGATTACATGATCATCCCCTGATTAGATGTTACAATGAGGAGCTTAGAGCTCAATTTATAGAAATATGAGAGAGAGGAGCCTCTCCAAGTGAAAATGGCTAGTTCCCTTGAGAAAACACCTAGATCCAAGGCTTGATCCATGTCCAAAAATTTTGATCCCTTGATAAGCTGCGCAGATCTCTAGGAGGAGAGACGTTGACCTTGAAAGAAGAGTTGGATTGACCCAAATCTTGATTCCATAGTGGTTTGGACCACTAAAATATTCTTCTCAATTTTTCTCCTCAAGAATCTCTCATTCAAAATAACAATCCTGGACCATCTTGTTTAAAAATTCAATTTTGTTGGGTCTTTGGTCTTTTTCTGGACCATCGACTGTTTCCTTGGGAATTCCCACAAATTTTGACTTGACTTTAATATTTGGGAATTTCCATCTTATTTTTTATAATTTCAGCTTGGAGATAATTTTTATTTTTCTCTTATTTTATTCTCTAGCTAGTTATTTACCATTTTTTGCCAAAAATTAGAAAAATGGGTTTTATAGGGGTAAAGACATTTTTTTGCCCTCAAAGTGTGTCTAGATAGAAAGTTGAGGTGTCGAGGTCTAATTTTGAGTGCTTACACCCCCTACAACTTCTATAGACAACACTTGTTATATTGTACATAATATATTACATAAAAATCTTGTTCAACAGGGGAATTTTGACAATTAAAAATTGACCCCTAGACAACCAAATTCTTCGAGATTTTAGAGATGATCTAGTATGGCAGTTTACCATCAAGCCTCACTCTAGCTTTGGGGGATGTGTGGGAGAAAAACTTAACCAGTTATTTAGTGTCGAGAAACACAAAAAATTAGCAAAGGAAAAAAAATTCCCTCGAGTGAAAACTCTCTAGCAAAAATCTTGGGCAACCTTGGTGTGTTACATGGCTTTATTTTCATCAAACTAGAATATTTTTTACAATGAATTTGCAAGGCTACAGAATTTTGAATACAAAATGTTGACCATAAGCTGAATGACAATGATGTAGTTCTGAAATTCTGACTTTCTAACCATGATGGAATGCTCAAAAAAGTATCTTGCTCATGGGGTAGTTGACTAATCCTCAAATGTGCATTTGAGTGGTCAACACTGGGTAACACTATCATCACTTATCGACTATTTTTACTATTTCCGTCATAAATTTTGCATGTTGTAAATTGTCTTTACTTAAAACCCTCGTTTATAAGAGCAATTGTTTAATTAAGGTAGCATGTGTTTGGAATCTATTTGAACTTAATCTCTAGGAATTATCTCAACCCTTTGGACTTAGCCTAGGTCGTTTGAACTCCATTCTCACCCGAAGCCCTACTCTATTGAATATATTTATAGGGTGTCTAATTAATTCTCACCTCTGGATCCTCTACAGGCTGAGAAATCGACCTTCTGCCTCCCAGACTCACACCCTGACTTCCGGCAACTGACTTCGACTTCCCTCAGTAGGAACTCGACTTCCCCTCAAGGACTGCACTGTCTCTACGTCATCACTGCGTGGGCCAGCGTCAACCTTCCTCTGGACGTCTTTTTGTTCTCTCTCTACCTCGTACTCTCCGGAAATTCCTTCTCTGGGATTCTCACTACCCCTCTGCTCAAGATCTCCTCAATCAATTTTCTTCCGGAGAACTTCTCACTTCAGAAAATCGATTTTCTCAATCTCTCTGTATGTTTTCCAAATGACCTTAAAGCCCCTTCTTATATCTTTATGTTGGACAACCAACGGCCTAGTTAAAACATGATCAAAGGCTCAGATCATTTTGGCTTGATCCGTGGTTTTTTCTAGAAGTTTCACCCCTGATTAGATCAATATCTATTAATATTGTAATTTTCTAAGTTTAGAGTTAGGAACCCCATTAAAAATATTAATTATTTTAATAAAATCACTTTTGGGTGGAATTTCCCAAAACGCTTTCTAGGTTCTTTGAAATACATGTGTCCAAGCCTCCACGCAAAATTTGAGGCTTAGAGCACATCTGATGCTACCCCAAATCAACATCTCGGACATTACTTGAGATGACATACCCATCGATGCCCTTGGGAAGGAGAATTATTATTTTCCCTTGCATAAAGAATGACAACCTTTGATGGAAGTGATTGATTCTCCTTTTAATGAAAGCCAAATCTTTAATACTTATAATGAGGAAAGCAACAAGACTCTTACCTACCCACCTTATGATTATGTATTCAAATCGCTTGAGCTTTTAGGTTGTGGGGAAGGAAAACCCGTTGAATATGACACTTCACTGTTAAGTTTTGGTAGCATCAGAAGTGCTCTAGCCTTGAAAACTGGTGGACAGGCTATGGCACATGTGTTCTAAAGAACCCAGAAACCGTTTGGTGAAATTCCGTGCAAATTGTATTTTATTAAAATAATTAATATTTTTAATGGAGTTCCTAATTCTAAACTTAGGGAAATTAAAATATTAATGGGTATTAATCAAAATATGGGTGAAAATAATCTAGAAGGCAGATCAAATCATGTTTTAATCTTAGCCGTTGATTAGAGACTTAATCTCGGTCAGAAGATTCAACAAGAAAAGAATAAAATGGAGGCTTGGGGTTCATTTGAAAACACACACAGAGAGACTGAGGAAATCGATTTTCTAAGATGAGAAGTTCTCACGAGGAAAATCGATTGGGGAGATCTTGCAGCAAAGGGGCAGTGAGAATCCTGGAGGACTTTCCGGAGAATACTGACAGAGAGGCGAAGAGAGCTTGCAGAGAGGTAGCGTAGAAGCCGGGAGAGCTGACGCAAAAAAGTTGCCTGTCACACAAAATCCAAAATTGTCAAAACAGCCGGGAGAGCTGACGAAGACGCAGCATAGTAGCCGGGAGAGCTTACGCATAAAAGTTGTCTGTCACGCAAAATCCAAAACTGTCGGAACTGCCGGGAACAACCAGAACTGTCGGGAACAACCGGAACTGCCAGGAACTACCGAAACAGCCGGGAGAGCTGACGCAGAGGGCAAAGAAGGTGATGCAGGGATGACGCGGAGCCAGCGCAAAAACAGCCGAGTTTAGCCAATCTTGTGCCAAATCAGCCAGAATTCTGCCGAGTGAAGTGAGGAAAAACTCACACAGATTTTCTGCCAATATTCTATGTAAATGATTGCTAGATGAGCATCCTAGATTTGTATTCAAATATTTCTCCTACATAATAATAAAACTTTAGAACTGTTGCACCAGTTTTCCCGCATTGGGTTTTTCCGGGGACTGTTGTGTCTAAAAGTAAGTGTGTCCTATGTATCTTGTTCTTTGCTCTAATTTCTGTTTCATGAGATCAAATATTTAATTAGTGTAGGCTGCAGAACTAATTTGCTTCAGTATTCAGATGAATAACTCGATTAATGTATATTAAAAATCAAGTAGGTCAAGTAGATTCAGATTTGCTGCAGTAGGGGTTCCTAGAGTCTCGGAATTTTCACATTCACCCTCCCCTTTGTTTTTCCCTCTTGTTCATCACCTTGAGTCTGTTGATTTTTGGGTAGCATCGAATGTGCTCTAGCTCCGAAATTTCGTGGAAAGGCTAAAACACATGAAATCTCCAAGACCCAGAAATCGTTTGGTGAAATTCCACCCGGATTGTATTTTATTAAAATAATTAATATTTTTAATGGGGTTCCTAAGTCTAAACTTAGAAAAAATAAAATATTAATGGGTATTAATGAAAATATGGGTGAGAAGCTTCTAAGAGACGAGGATCGAGTCTAATTTAATCTTAGGCGTTGATTAGAGATCAGATCACGGTTGTTGATTTCTCAACAGGAAAAGTATAAATGGAGGCTTGGTGTTAGTTAGAGAATACACACAGAGATTGAGGAAACCGATTTTCTGAGGTGAGAAGTTCTCAGGAGGAAAATTGATTGGGGAAATCTTGCAGCTGAGGGGCGGGGATAGTTCGGGAATACTGACAAAAAGGCGAACAGAAGCTTGTGGAGGCAGTGCAGTAGCCAGGAGCGCTGACGCTAGGCCAGTCTGGGCCCACGCAGCACACAGCCTTGACACAAAGCCAAAAGGGCCAGTGCAGAAGGAGAAAGTTGCCTTCCACACAGAAAGCCGAAACTGCCGGAACAGCCGGGAAAGCTGACACAGTGGGCGAAAGATCTGACTTTCTAACCATGATGGAAAGTATCTTGCTCATGGGGTGGTTGACTAATCCTCAAATGTACATTTGAGTGGTCAACACTGGGTAACACTATCATCACTTATCGACTACTTTTACTATTTCTGTCATAAATTTTGCATGTTGTAAATTGTCTTTACTTAAAACCCTCATTTATAAGAGCAATTGTTTAATTAAGATAGCATGTGTTTGGAATCTATTTGAACTTAATCTCCAGGAATTATCTCAACCCTTTGGACTTAGCCTAGGTCGTTTGAACTCCATTCTCACCCGAAGCCCTACTCTATTGAATATATTTATAGGGTGTCTAACTAATAGGTTCCTTAGAACGTATTTAACTTGGGAATACTTGGGTTACTCAATCTCCAAGACCTATTGGGGAACCCTTCCTTGTGGGGATAACATCCATCCACATAACAATACGGAACAGCTAGTAAGGTGACAATGTGGTTGATCTCATTGTTGCCCTGGACCTAGAGTGTCTAGAGACAATTTACACTAGGCTACTAGATTTTGCAGTAACATTTTTTAAGTTGTTGTCTGGGAGGAGTTCAGTCCTACTCCTCAAGATCCAAAGTTTATGCTTCAATTTCATTTGATGAGATTATCCAAAATACAAGTTTAATAATTTCTCATCTGGCGAATATAAATGTTTTTTTAATATAACCTTTTTATATATAGTGTAATAATTTATTGTTTCTTGTATAGTTCCAGTTTCCAATTCTGGTAACATAGCTTAAATATGAATTTGAGATGTTCCAAAGGAATAAAGCAAAAGAGACAGGGAAATGAGCTATGCCCTGAGGAAGTAAGCCCCATATAAACATGAATTTGGGGTGTTGAATTAGCGCACATATCAGTCCGGTGTCAGACACGGGACAAACATAAATTACAGAAAAACGAACAAAATGGTAAAGGGAAATTCATGTACCTGGTTATATTCATGTATCCATAGCTTCCTAAAAGTCCTCCCACATCATAATCGTCTGGGTTTGACATCTCTATTCTGGCAACAATCCCTCCCCATCCACCACGATTCCTTGTTCTAAAATATTTTTTCCCAAAGTAGAACTTATGGCCCTTGATAAAGGCATTAGGCAAAACCTTCATTGTGCATTTGTGAAGGCCGACTGGGTACAGCTTCTGTCTTGCGTCTATTGAAAGTCCAATGAATCTGCAGCAGGAAAGTGTGCCATGGGCTGTACAGGGTAGACCCTGTGGATTAGCTATGGAAGGCATTTTAATTATGTGCTTGTTTCCTTACTTTGTAAATGTAAATCGCGCCCAAAATGCCAGAACTGAGTACAATGGGAAGCTAATGCGACCCAGAATTAGAGTTTTTCATTTGAAACATGGATATGTCCACTGCCACCCTCACCCACTGAAAGCTTCCAGAGATTCCACGGATTAGCAGAGTAATGAATGCACTTTAGTATGCCACCTTAACAGATTAAGACCTCCAGTATTATGCGAATAAGATAAAATCCAACGAAGCTGTTGCAGGTGAACGTAGGTGAAGCCACTCGTACTTACGTGACACGTGTAAATTGAGAATCAATCTTCAGTCATGTGGATATTTTTCCAAGGAGAGTGCAAATAAAAACCACATTAATTATTTTTGGTGGAAATATAAGAGGCCCAATTTATGCATTTGAATCATTTGTATATGGGCGTTCGGATATTGACATACTTTTAAATTAGGTAATAATATAAATGATAATTGTTAATAGGTATTAAAACATTATACCAATGATATAGTTTAGACTAAAGAAGATTTTAAAAAATATAAATATTTAATAAATAATTATAGTTTGAATTTTAAAAAATTATAAAATAATTAATTAAATTATAGTTTAATTTATAATTATAATTATGGAGAAAATGAAGATTTTTATGATTATGTTATATATTGAAAGAAATTTAATTAAATTATAGTTTTATTCTAAATTTATAATTATGAGAAAATGTAGATTTTATGAATTATTTATATTGAAAGAAATTAATTAATTATAGTTTTATTCTAAATTTATAATTATGGAGAAAAAGTAGATTTTTATGATTATTTATATTGAAAGAAATTTCTCACAAAATTGTAGAGGATTTTTTTTTATCTTAAGTAGATAGTTTATCCATTATTAAAGAACAAAGAATTGAATGGTTACAAATTAGTGTTTTGAAGTTTTTAATAGAAGAAAGCTATGGAATTAGTTGTTAAAGAATAATATTAAATTAATAAAAATAGTTGTTAAAGAATAAAATAATAAAAGAATTGAGAAGGAAAAAGGTCAAGTAATACAAAAATAATAAAAAGGTCATGTCAAGAGATTGAAATAAATAAATAACAAAAAAAAGAGAATTAAAAGAAATTATGAGGAATATAATAAAAATGAGAAAATGAGGGGGTTGAGAGAAAATTGAGAGGATAAGGGGAAAGAACTAAAGAGAAATTAGTTAATCAATTCAATTTTGTCTAATTATAAGGGAATATGAATGTAAAATTGAAAATATCTATACAATAGGAACTGTGGGTAGAAGGAGGCGGACGAAAAGCTAGGGTTTTCAAGCTTCTACAGGTGTTGAACTCCATGGAAGGACGCAGAGGAGGGAGCTCCACTCCCTCCTACAAGCAAGCGGTGGCTAGCCGAGGTAAGAAACCAATAGAAACTGTTAGAGGTCCTTCAAGAGAAGGGAAAAGGAACATGGAAGAGGAGCAAGATTTTACCAAATCAAGGGAGAATAATAGCACAAAAGAAAATGAGGAAGAAGACAAGGAACAGGGAACAAAAAACAAAGCACAAAAGGCACCATGTAAACCCAAAGTTGTGGTTACACCCAGAGCAGTTTTAAATGATCCTGCTATGCAGGCGCACAGGGACTACATGCGGACATATACTATCATTTGTAAATTCATGGGATTATGGTCCATTGAAAAGGCACTACAAACATGGATTAAATACCACTAGAAACCGAAAGGAAGCATAGACCTACATCTTGGGTCAAAGGGATTCTTCACTGTGGTCTTTACAAGTATTGAGGATAAAGACAGGGTGTTTGAAGGAGGGCCCTACTTCTATGCAGCAGCAGGCCTCTACATGCGGCCATGGATGATGAATTTTGTCTCGGAGCGAGAGACTTTCACTTCGGTCCTGGTCTAGGTAAGACTCTATGCCCTACCTCTTGATTACTGGCAAACAGAATCGTTATCTGCCATAGGAAACAAATTAGGGCGTTTTGTCAAAGCTTCTGAGGCCACCAGAAGGGGAAAATACACTTCCCTTGCACGAATTTGTGTGGAGATGGGTCTCTCTGGAGCTCTCCTGGATGAGGTCATCTTGGAAGTTTTTGATGAAGAATGGGTGCAAACAGTAGATTATGAACATATTCCTTTCAGATGTCGCAGGTGCCATGAGCATGGGCACCTATTTAGAGACTGCCCTCTCAGTAAAATAGAGTACAAAAGTAAATCGACCACAATGAAAGATACTGAAAGCTTTCACAAAGTGGGACATAGAGGAAAAGGGGGCAAAAGGGGGCCAAAGCAACATCAAACAGAAGGGCAGGTTCCAAGTACTCGAAGAAGAAGAAGAAGAGATAACAAAAGTAGATCAGGTAATGGAAGGAAGCCCAATGGAGAAGGAGAAAGAAGAAGACAGTGAACAAACACAGGATATTGATAAACAGAAAGATACTATGCTAAGTGATTTAGAATTGGAGATGGACAAGGAAATGACCCAGAGTGAGATGGAAATGGAGGACCATGAACTACAGGAGATTCTTGATAGAGAACACCTAGATCTGGAAGGGTTCTTGAAACAGGGAACCATCGAAGGAGTAAACTCATTACCTCAAGAAGAGTTCAATAGAGTACAGCAGTTGTTCCTATGGAAAACTCAGGCTAAAGGACTGGAAAGGCAAAGAAACAATGAAAGGCAAGGCATCAAAGGTGTGAAAACTATGAAAACCACACCAAGAGTAGCACCTAGAAACCTAGGAAAGAAAAGAGGTAGGAAAAAGCAGAACGAGCTATTGATGGAATGTGGAAAGATAATGATAGATTCAGGTAAGATGAAATACCTAACCAGCTACTCCTTTACAAATCTTTAATAATGAAGTTCACATCTTGGAATATTAGAGGTCTAGGTAGTAAAAGAAAACAAAGAATACTTAGTAATAGAATGAAACAAGAAGCTCTGAATATGATCTTTATCCAGGAAACAAAATGTTCCATTCAAAAAATAAAAGAAATTCATAGCAAATGTCTCAATCGTTTTGAGTTTTTAGAAGTCAAAGCAGATAATACAGCACGAGGCATACTTACTCTTTGGAACCCCCAAAATATTGGCATAATAGATGTTGAGGCATCTAGGAATTATTTATCAGTGGTTATTTAGCCTGTGGGAGATAGGGTGACTTATCTGGTCATGAATGTTTATGGCCCTCAAAGAATGGATGATAAACTCGAGTTTCTAGATTCTCTTGTGGATCTAAGAGAGAGACATGTAGGAGTACCATGGATCATGGGTGGGGACTTCAACATGATCAAATCACTTTCAGAGAAAAAAGGGGGAACCATAACTTTAAGCAAAGACTCTTCAGCATTTCAAACTTTTATAGATAATATGAAGCTAGTTGACACTGAGACGAGTAATGGTCTCTTTACTTGAAACAATAAAAGAGGAGGAGAGTCTCATGTCGCCTCAAAGTTAGACAAATTCATAATCTCAGATGACCTTATGCTCACCGATAAGGAAATGATAGTGAGAATTCTCCCCTTTGGAGGCTTAGACCATTGGTCTGTTCAACTTGAGGTTCAGGGCATTGGTACCCCCAGGAACAGACCTTTTAGATTTGAGAACATCTGGCTCACCCACCCAGATTTCATCAGCAACATTGCAAAATGGTGGACAGAAGATTTGCATATTCAGGGTACAAGAATGTTCCTGCTACACAAAAGACTAAAGCACATCAATCTCAGACTTAAAGATTGGAACAAGAATGAATTTGGCAATATTTTTGAAGTGAAAAAAGTTATTGAAGATAAAATGCAGGAACTCAATCAAGCCCTTATCACGGATGGCTTTGATAGAGTCAGAAATGATCAAGAGGAAATATTTTGGAGACAAAAATCTAGAGTTCAATGGCTAAAAGAAGGAGAGTGAAACACTATATTTTTCCACAGATCCACCATGGCGAATAGATCTCATAATAGGATCTCTTCGATCAAGGACGGGGGAGGTCATCTTCTTAATTCCCATGAAGATATAGAAGGTGTGTTAGTTCAGCACTTTCGAGGTATAGCAAAGGAAACCATTTCAGACAGAGAGCATTTTATCAGGGACTTAACAAGGCATATACCTAGGCTGGTATCTAGAGAGGATAATTTCAATCTTAATAGGCCTGTGGCTGAAGAGGAGGTTAGTGAGGTCATCAAAGAAATGTAGAATGGTAAAGCGCTAGGCCCTGATGGTTTCAATGTGGATTTCTTTAAGGCTTGCTAGAATATTATTAAAGAGGATATTCTGAATGTAGTGGAAGATTCCAGGAGGAATAGAACTATTTTGAAGGTGCTCAATACTTCCTTCATCTCCTTGATCCCCAAATAGGACAATGCTTAGACTCCTGACAGGTTTAGACCCATAGCTTTGTGCAATGTGGTATACAAGATAATATCCAAGGTTGTTGCCAATAGACTCAAACCACTTCTTCCTACTCTAGTTTCTATGGAGAAATCTGGTTCTGTGGAGGGCAGACAAATTCTCAATAACATCATTCAAGCGCATGAGGTGGTGCACTCATTGAAAAGCAATAGGAAGGTTGGAATGATTATGCAATTGGACCTGGCCAAAGCTTATGATAAGTTGAATTGGAACTACATTAGAAAGGTCCTTATTGCTTTTGGGTTTGATCATAACTGGGTAAGATGGGTCATGGCTCTGATAACTTCTTCTAGCTTTTCAATTCTGGTTAATGGTTCTCCCTCCGAGACTTTTACTCCTTCAAGAGGCCTCAGGCAGGGAGATCCGCTCTCTCCCTTTCTCTTCATCCTCATGATGGAAGGACTTTGTTGGTCTATCAAGCATGCGAAAGAAGTTGGTAATATCAAGGGTCTCCAACTTTCTGAGACTAGACAGGCTTTGACCCATCAACAATTTGTTGATGATACTATGCTATAGGGAATCCCCACGGTCAAAGAAGCACTATCGTATAAACAAATCCTGTGTGACTTTGCCATGGCTACAAGTATGGAAGTTAATCTCTCCAAATCTAAGATTTTTTTCTTTAATACCAATATTGCTATTCAAAGAAATATCTCCAGAATTCTGGGCTTTCAAAGGGATGTCCTTCCTTCCAAATATTTGGGAGTTCCTCTAACTGATAAACCTTTGCACGAGAGCATTTGGGAGCTGGTGATTAATAAGATGCAGGATAAAATCAGGAAATGGACTATTAGATCTTTAAACTTGGTTGGTCGGTTAGTGCTTTCAAAAGCTGTTCTTCAATCAATCCTTGTCTTCATGCTATCAGCCCTTCCAGCTCCTAAAGGAATTTTACAACAATTTAGAACCGTTCAAAGAGACTTTCTTTGGGGTAAGGGGGAGGAAAGAAAAAAATGGGCCTTGGTAGCCTGGGATAAGATTTGCAAACCTAAAAACCATGGGGGTCTTGGATTGGATGATCCAGAAGTACTAAGCAAAGTTTTAGGGGTAAAATTATGGTGGTGTTAGGTAAAAGACCCAAAGGCTCAGTGAGCTAGTATCTGGAAAGTAAAATATGCCAGCACCTAGCAAAATAATGATCACATAAGGATGTATGGCATCATAAAGGGCTCACACATCTGGAATAAGGCCTGAGAGAATAGAGACTTAGTACAAAAAAATGGCTTCTAGGAAATCAGAAAGGGAGATCTTGCTTTATTTTGGGAGGATATATGGCAACAAGAACCTACACTGTTAAGAGAGGACTTTCTGGACCTCAAGAAAGAGACAGACACCAAAGGGTTATTTAAGGTAAAAGATTTTTGGGATCAAACCAATAGTGAAGGAAAATGGAGAACCTGGAAGAATATTGATTACAGGGATGACAACCCCTTGAAAGTAAAAGCAGAGGCACTTCTGAAAATGTTGGAACAAAGGAAGATTTTAGTTACAGGGGGGCATGACCAACTTAGATGGGGCAACAATAATGAAGGTACCTTCAATCTTAAGGAGGAAAAACACATACTCCTTAAGCTAGACTCTAATGTACCGGACAGGGTTTGGCAAAACCTATGGAGGCATCAAGGATGGATGAAGATCAAACTCTTCATGTGACTAGTACATCATAAGAAAATTCTGACTTGGGATAACATTCGGAAGAGGGGTGTTCTGGGTCCTTCCAGATGTCAGCTCTATGAAGCCCAAGAGGAAACAATGGAGCACCTTCTCAATAATTGCATTTTCACCTCCAGGTTGTGGGATACTTTCACCATTATTTTCCAACGGATAGATAGGGACAAAGGAAGCATTATCAATACCCTAAACAACTAGAGACGAAACTTCTCTGATTATGAATTTCTTGGCTCAGCTTGGGCTTTAACGTCAAGCTTCATAATATGGAATGTCTGGAAAAAAAGGAACAACAGAATCTTCAAAAATGAAAAGAGTTCCTCCCAACGCCTTTTCGAGCAGATCTTAAGATAGCTTAAGGAGACGATAGGTACTATAGTGTGAAGTTCCCCTCAGAATCCTCCTTTAGAAGCTAAAATGTAGATGCTTCTTCAGTTGGGTATGCAGGGGCTTATACCACAGGGCTTGGATAGGAAGGTAATGAAACTGGATACTGAGCAGGATTATTGGCATCCTCCCCCTCAGGGTTTTTTGAAATACAACATTGATGGGGCTTCAAAAGGCAACCCGGGTATTGCTAGCTTTGGAGGGGTGTTAAGGGATGAAAACGACGATATCCTTTTCATCTTCCATTGTCATTTGGGAAGAGCCACTAACAATATGGCGGAATGCTCTTGAGCAATGTTTAGAATTCCTGAAGAAGGATAATCTCCAAAATGTAATTGTCGAAGCTGATTCTGAGTTAATCATTAACTTGGTCAAAAGAATCAGCTGTGGCACGGAGTCGAAAAAAGTCTCAAAACAGTGGAGGTTGCTCCAAGTTTTTCAAAGGATTAAGCTTCACCTCTTGTGCTTACGTACAATGAGTTTTAACCACGTGCCAAAGACTGCAAATAAATTGGCGGACATTCTGGCCAATCAAGGGGTGCTTTGTAACAAAAGCAGGGTTGCGTTGAGTTGGCAAGAGATGCCTCAGAATAGATTAAAGGCGCATTGTCACGACCAGGCGGACGAGGACAGAATGGTGTTTCGAAACAGAGCCACAGAGGCGGGGTCTAGCTGATTTGGATTCATTATGAAGTGTTTTTTTCAAAATGAGGTCATTTTTGGGAGGCAGGTCACTGTCGGCCTCCTTAACCCTGGTAAGTACAAGCACAAAAGTTTTAGATGGAAGTTGCACGGCAGACATTGTTTCTCGGATGGTCAGTTGGACAGATGGATCTTCATCCTACATTGGTTCATGTGCTAGCAGAGATGGGATGGGGCGAGTGGCTGGAATCTTGGCTTTCTCGGCAACCTTAAAACCCCCATCTTTCTTTCTGTGGACACAATACCATTCTCGGGGTGGTTAATGGTTTATCGCAACCCCTTCAAGTTGGAAGCAGTTTTTCGGAGTTGGGAGCGATTCCACTCGCCAAGCAACACATGGCCAAGGGAGGGGGAAGAACACCGCCCTCATCGCGCACTAATTCTCGGTGTTGTTGGCTCGTGCGATATGATCTCAGCCGTCGGATCAAGCAAGACGGATCTACAGTCAGGAATAAGCGAGCATGTTGGTGGGTCTAAGTTTATTGCGTGGCTAATAGTCGTGCTTCTAGGTAGTGTGATATCATCCTCAGCCGTTGGCTCTGGCGAGGAGAATCGACGGTTAAGAATAAGTATGCAGGTCCGGGTGAGGAATATCTTTCGTGCTTGTTTCACATCATGGTGGGAATCGATGTATTTTGTGCGATCTACATGCTTGAGGGTTATTCCCCCATTTGCACCCGAAATCCTTTTTGATTGGTCCCTATTTCCTCATCAGGTCTGATTCTAATTTTAAAGTGGTTGTTTGTTTCCAGCCCAATTTGAGCCTCGTCCGTCAGATCTCTGAGGGGAGATCAAATGATCTCGGCTTTGTCTGTTTTTCGAGGGTTTTGTAGTTTTGTTTGCGGGACCTTGGCTCGGTGTTTTAGCCTTTAGCTCGGTGCCCTCGGTTTTAAGAGGCTAGTTTTTTCTTTGGCCCACAATTCCTTGAGGACTATTGTATTTTATGTAATTTGCTCTCCGATTTAATGAAATAGAAGGTACGACTCTTGCTTTAACCAAATATCTATATATATATATATAATTAATTATGTAGGAAAAAATATGTTAAAGTTATTTATAAAACGAATAAATACAATGGATTAGAAATAAATATGTATAAATTTATTTATTTTAAATTTAAAATTATTAAATATAAAGACAGAACTTACGAGGGAGCGAGGGGTGCGGATTAAAGGCAAATAGGAAACAAGATTAAGAAAAAAGAGAGCAAATAGAGAACATGGTGGGGCAAATCACTCATTAAGACGGTGGATAAATTATTGCCAAGATGGCTTAATTTATAACCATCTTCTCGATTAAATTTTTCAGGTTGCTTCTCTATTCGAGGGCCTCTCTAATAATCCTAGAGTTGTAAGACGAAACAGGGGCAAGGGCTTTGGTTTGATCAAAGCAAACCAAATGTTTCAAATTAAAAGCGTGTTCAACAATGGTAGATTTCGATAGGCAAAGATGATTGGTAGCAACAATATGTTCTTTAATGTGAATTTTGAAGGGACAACTAGTTTGGCTAATGTATTACTTATCAGAGAACAGAATCACACTCAGAACATATCTCTTTCATTACTAAACACTGCAATTTATAGAGGTTTTCAGCCATAGAGGAGCAATAACTGCGCCAAATGACTTTATTATCTACTGACACTAGCTTACTGCCTAACAGTGATCGGCGATGTCTGAACAGTGAGCGGCGCCGTTCGTGATTAATACCTGACACCTCCCCTTAATCACGATCTACATGTTAACTTGCCTGCTGGTCTAAGTCTCAGCTAGGCTTACAACATAATTTGGATTTTCTACAACCCACAACTTACTTCTACACATTTCAAATTTAGCCTTTTCAAGAGGCTTGGTGAATATGTCAGCCACATTTTCATTTGTATTACAATATGATAAGTCAATTTATTTTGATTGCAATTTTTCTCTTACAAAATGATGTTGTGTGTCAATGTGTTTTGTCCTTACATGATATATAGGATTGTTTTCCAATTTGATAGTGCTTTGATTGTCACATCTGTTGGAAATAATACTGAGAGGGGGGGGTGAATCAATATTATCACATCAATAAAACTTTTTCATTTCCATATTCAAATTCATATATGCTACTTCCACAACTTCTTATGATTCAGTTAGTTGATCCTTAATGAATGCATTAGAACATTATCAACCATATTAATAGTAAACAGGTGCAGTAAAATAGAACAGATCATCACACATAAGCCACACACAT